>LYNE01000219.1:84718-101035 GCA_001662545.1 Rosa x damascena
CTTGCCCAGACAGAGCACAAAATAGATCCAAGCATCTCTTAAGAATTTTAGCTTGAGCACAGCTAGCCTCGGCAAAGAGAATAAGGTCATCTGCAAAGAACAAATGGGAAATGAAAGGACCAGAACCAGAGGCCCTAACAGGTTTCCAGTGACCAACTTGCACAGTAGAAGTAATCAGATGCGATAATTTTTCCATACAAAGGACAAACATATAAGGAGACAAGGGATCTCCTTGACTAATGCCTCTGCTAGCCTTGAATGTATTAGAAAGCTCACCATTAACGCAAACATGAAAGCTTGTGGAAGAAACACAACTCATAACCAATTTGACAATATTCTCAGGGAAGCATGCTTCATATAAAATTGACTCAATGAAGTTCCAATTAAGCCTATCATAAGCTTTGGGTAGATCAATTTTCCAGGCCATGAATCCTTTCTTACCAACAGAGCGTTGAAACTTATGCAAAACCTCCTGAGCAATAATAATATTGTCAGTAATATGCCTACCAGGTACAAAACTTACCTGGTTAGGACTAATAAGATTCTTAAGAAGAGGTCTGATACGAGCAACCAACACCTTGGAGATAGCTTTATAGAGAGTATTACAAAGGCTAATGGGTCTGAAGAGAGCCATACTTTGAGGACTAGCCACTTTGGGAACAAGAGTAATTAGAGTGTGGTTGAGCCCATCAGGAATTTTTCCAGAATGCATAGCAGAATTAACCAACTGAAAAATTTCCTCAGCAAGGATATCCCAATGGCGATGATAGAAAAGAGCAGGAAATCCATCAGCTCTAGGAGATTTCAAGCCCCCAATATTGAACACAGCATTTTTAACCTGCATTTTTAACCTCATCCCTGGAAATGCATCTACTCATCTTTCTCAAATCACAACTATCCAAAGTAGGAAATAGATAAGGAATAATGAATCTCACATCTTCAGTAGGATCATAAGAAAATAAATTCGCAAAATACTCAACTGCAATAGCTTTCATACCATTTATTTCACTACATAAAACTCCATCATTGTCAAGAAGAGCCTCAATTATGTTTTTCCTTCTTTGAACCATGGTTGACATATGAAAAAATTTGGTGTTTTTATCCCCGTTCTGTAGCCATTTCACTCTGGACTTTTGTTGCCAATATATAGTTTCCTGGTCCCGCACAGCTTCATACTCCTGGATAAGTTGTTGCTCTAGATTAATAAGAAAAGAATTAGAATTCTTATCCGTACATTTATGAATCCCAGCAATACGACCCAACAGTCTTCTTTTCTTCTTAAAACCCAGCAGTCTTCTTTTCTTCTTAAAAAGATTACCAAACACAGTGGAGTTCCACTCGTTGAGATCACAGGCAAGTTGAACAACTTTATTTTGCAGGGTACCATTATAGCTTTTCCACTGATCATGAACAAACTGATTATAACTAATGTGTCCCATCCACATCGCCTGGAAATGAAACGGCCTATTCGCACCAGTGGTAATGACAGAAGAATTAGACTGTAGAAAAAGAGGGCAATGATCAGACTTCATACGTGGTAGATGTTGAATAAAAGCTTCAAGGAAGGCAAGTTTCCATAAATCATTACAAAACCCTCTATCAAGTCGTTCTTTAACCCTCTTATTAGTCCAAGTGAAAGCAGATCCATGAAACCCCAGATCAATCAAACCATATTGATCAATCCACCTCTTCATCCCACCAATTTTTCCAGCCATTGAGCCCCCATTTTTATCTGCACTACAATATAATTCATTGAAATCCCCAATAATTAACCAAGGAAGCTAACATCGAATAGCAAAGGCATATAGATAATTCCATAGTTGGCATCTCATAGAGGTTGTAGGACTAGCATAAATAGCTGAAAGGAACCATTCCTGAGTACCACCAACAGAAACTTTAAGAGTGACAGACTGAGAATTACTATCAACAAACTCCACATTCATTTTATTCCTATCAAATAAAACCCAAACTCCTCCAGAAAAACCCACTGCTTCAGACACTTCAGCATCAGGAAACCCTTGTCTTCGAAGAAAATTTTTAACTCTAGAGAAAAGAACTCTAGGCTCGCAGATAATTAAAATATCAACCTTATATAAATGGACAAGATCAGGTATAGATGATTTAAACTTCTTACCCCCAGCACCTCGCACATTCCAACATAAAATTTTAAACATTGGAAGATGAAGATAAGGTAGGGAGGGATCCCTTAATTTTCAGAAATAACACCTTCCACAAGAAGGGAAGGCACCTCTTGAACTTGTGTCAAAACACTGTTATCTGCAAAGGTCTTCTCAAAAAAAATTTCAACTGCATTTAACACTGTATCCTCCATTGAACAATCCCCATTCGACATTTTCTCCTCTGGAGGACAATGACCAAACACTGCTGGTACACAACAACTTTGCACGTTATTCTCCTGACAAACACTAGTACTAAAACTCACACCAATAGTACTAGTACCAGGATTAGTTAAAACTTTGCTCTTCCTCTGATACCGCATAGTGGATTTGGGCACAACTCCACTGCTAGAGGGCCCAATCACTTCATTAGATATATCTTTCATCGGAACCCTTGCAGGAAGCTTATCTTTCAGCCTTTTGATTTTTTCATTCATCACTCTCTTCCCATTGCTCTTATCAGAGGCTTTATCATCAGTTTCTTTAGACACCTTGGTCTGCTGAACTTTCTCTTGTAGGTTCTTCCAAAGCTTAACAATTGGTGGATCAGAAGGAGGAGCTGGTTCATTGCTAAGAGAAGCATTTGTCTCATTTCCGATATTCTCCTCTCCAGAAGCCTCCTGAAGCACTGCAAAACAAGATCCAGAGCCTTGAACTTTCTTAACGTCCCCATTGTCAGCATTAGTTCTTCTTTTATTCTTGTATGTCATCAACATCCAAGGACCCATGTCCTTCTTCATAACGGGCGGAGAGGGAACCACATTCACTTGGGCAGTATCCATATCTTGCTGAATATTATAATTGGGATCATCAGGACCACTACCATAATTGGATGTAGGTTTAGCATTCGCAGAAGCATTTGCGCCAATAACATTATCAATGTGGATATGGGGACATTTATCCTTAACATGACCATAGCAGCCACATTCAAAACATATCATAGAAATTCCTTCATAGACAACTCCATAAGCCACACCCTCGACTTCTACAAATGGTCTCAAAGGTTTACTCAGGTCAACTTCAACACAGACACAGGCAAATTTGCCTCTAGCTTGGCCAAGAGTCACTTGATCAATCTTCACAACATCCCCAATTATCCTACCAATCTTAGCAATTGTGAATTCCTTAAAGTATTTCACAGGCAAACCACAGAGTCTTACCCATAAAGCCATTCGACTTATTTTCTCCTCAGCTGGATCAAACTCAAGTCTCCATTTCTGCACCACCAATGTTTGCCCAGCTAGGATCCAAGGTCCACCACAAAGAACCTGATTCATATCTTCATCAAGGTTGAATTTAACAATGAAATAATCATTTGGAAGATCAATCAAATGCCAACCACCCTTTAGCTGCCATTTTCTCCTTAAACCCCTTAGCATAAAATCAAACGCATTAGTAGAATTTGGCTTCCCCATCAATTTGACAATTACAGCACTACGCCAGTCATAATCGAGTTTATTATGAATTTTCTGAGAAAAGGAGATGTTGAGACCATGCTTACCAGCAGAGTAAGAATAATCCTCATCAGTCATCTCGAAGTCTTCTACCATGGTTTGATGGAATCGATCAACTGGGTTTTTCAATAGACTTGCATAGCTGGGCACAGGTGAAGGAGGAGGAGTCTCAACTCGTCGCGAATCCAAGTCTTCCATTCTGAGAGCCGCCAATTCAGAACTCAGCTCTGTACCATTTCGATTTCGTTTTCGTTGGAACAAGGAACCACCTCCTTCTCCGCCGCTTCCTGGTGGAAGGGCGGAGAAGGTGAACACCGGGGACGCCACCAGGCAACAAGAATGGCTCAATAGATGCCGGAGATAAGAGGTCAACGCCGATGAGCACCACACAGTCAATTATCTCGAACGGTTGCTATCACAGAGAGAAAAGGGTAAGGCGTGTGAGAAGAACGCTCTTTATACTCCTTTTCTCTTTCCTCTTTTACTTTTTGCAATTCTTTTCAAGGAGGCTTTTACTATGAATATTTCTTTTTTTTTTATCGGAAATAACTTCATTCAAATAAACTGCAATTACATCGCAATCACA
Organism: Rosa x damascena; assembly: GCA_001662545.1. Taxonomy (NCBI): domain Eukaryota; kingdom Viridiplantae; phylum Streptophyta; class Magnoliopsida; order Rosales; family Rosaceae; genus Rosa; species Rosa x damascena. The sequence continues at coordinate 88,936 of LYNE01000219.1, forward strand.
GCACCCAACCAAAGAACAAATAAACAAGGACTGACACCATATTTTTTTGTTTTAATTTTTTATGGGAAGATTTTAACGACAAATGTTCGTCGGCTAAACACAAGGATGGGAAACTATAAAGCCTATCCCTCTTCACTTGGGGTCCTCAGAAAATGTCTCGTCACCCACTCAAAGCTTCTCTCCCGGCGCAAACCGGACTCCTCATTCCGATCAAAAACGCCGCCGTTCTGAACCTCAAAACCGCCCCCACCTCTCCTCAACTCTCTCTCACCCAAACCCGTAAACCCTGCCCTGCAATAAGGGCAGTCTCCATCGATGAAATTCCCCCAAATGCCCTCCGCCGGAAGCGCGACTCCAACTGGAGAGGAGGCTTCAGCGTAGGGGTAGACTTGGGATTGACCCGCACCGGCCTCGCCCTCTGCAAAGGCTTCTCCGTCCGTCCCCTCACCGTAATTTTCCCGCCAATTCTTAATTGCCCGTTTTCATTCTATCAGTTTTGAAATACTAAAGACTTCAACTTTTTTGAATTTCAGGTGTTGAATTTGAGAGGGCAGAAGCTTGAGGTTAAAATCCTTGAGATTGCAAAGCAAGAGGTACTGATAAGTTTTAATTTTTGAAAAAAAAAAAATTGTTTGGTTTTTGTGAATGATAGAATTGAATAATGAGAGGAGGAAAGATAGTGTAGGAGGCTGATGAATTTATAATCGGGCTTCCGAAATCGAGTGATGGGAAAGAGACACCTCAGTCTAACAAAGTTCGTAGTGTCGCCGGGAGACTTGCTGCTACTGCTGCTGAGAGGTTTTTTTAGTACTGATATATATTGATTTGTTTATCTAGTTTGCAAATGAGAATTAGCATGAGAAAATAGATTTGAAGATTTTGATCGTGTCGGTATGAGTAGTTTTGGCTTCAAAGAAGTGTGAAGTGTCAATGGTGGTTTTTGTTGCCTGTGGTTTTTTACTTGCATTATGGTTGTTGAGTGCTTGAATGTATGTATATTCTCTTTGGATTGCATTCGAATGGTTGAAACAAAAGTTTACTGTTATGTGATACGTTTCTTTCTCATTATTCCTAATTATAAGCACTGTGACTTTTTTTTTCTTTTAGAAAATGGAATGTTAATTGAAGTGTTTGATTTCAGGGGTTGGAGAGTATACCTGCAGGATGAAAATGGGACATCCATCGAAGCCATGGATCGAATGATTGACATGTAATTCCTTAAACCAAACCCGCCTTTTCTGATGATTGAGTATTTCTTTGCATTGCTTGACAATTGTTCTGGATTTTCATCTTGGGTGGCTTTTCATCTAATATTTGAACCTTAAAAAAGGGTGTTTTGAATTTTGAACCTTAAAAAGGGTGTTTTGAATTTCAGTGGAAATAAAGATAAACACCACTATGAACTCATTAGGATATTAAAATATTGGTCATTTTCTTCGTGTGATTTGTGCGTTGACTTTGAATTAGTATGAGACTTCAACTTTAGATAAACCATTAGGTCAACCATGAAGCGTGTTGCATCGGGATCATACTGAAGTAGATGCAACAATGAATGCTTCATTTAAACTGATGAAATTGTTGGTTGGAAGTATTGCATATACTTAATGCAGATTCCATACGCTTACTGTTAATCAATCTTTGCACCAAATGAGAGAACCTGTTGTCATTTCTTAAGTGGTTTCTAGTTGACATGCCATGTCATCAAAAACATGCTTGATAGAGGAAAGTGCGTAAATGTTTTTATTCTATGGTATAAGATATGAATATGTGACATTAAACATGATGCATCCAATGAAGGGTACCTCAGTATGCCTGGGTATAACTTGCTCTAGTCTCTTTCCAGGGGCCTCAGCAGGTCTGATCGTCAAAGCAAAATCGATGCCTACGCTGCCATGGTATGCAATAAAATCTACATTCTCTGGTACACGTACTCTTTCATCATAAGTACTTTAGGCAGTAGACTTGCTGATCCATAGTCCATATATATAAAGCGATGCAGTAATTAATTGTAAGTATATCTTTTCTTAATCCCTATCTGGTTGCAGATGGTGCTGGAGCGATATTTTTCCACGTCAGGTGAAGGAACTGAGCTTGTACTGCCCAAGAATTTGGATCTGCAAGACAGACTTCGAAGAGGTCCACCCAAAGACGTTGATTATTTCTCTGAAGACGATGAGGATTGACTATTCACTGTAACTGTAAAACGCCGAGTCTTTTTAATGTCTTTGGTGTATTCAGTCAAAAGGAGCATATACAAGAGAGAAGTGGCAATCATTTTGCAAACCAGGTTGCAAAGAGCTTTTGTTTATTAATTGACGCTCGGTCCACCATGTGAGTTCAAAAGAAGCAATCACTTGGATGCGCCGCAGTTGCAAGAAATCAGTAGCAGTGATCAATTGAGCAGTATGCAAATAATACTCTCTCTTTTGGTCTGAATGATTCTTTGATTAAGCCTGAAGCTTAGCAGTATGCAAATATGGAAACCTGGTTGTAAATATTGCATTATGCATGTAGTAATTGTCTAATTGATGTTCATTTTTCTTGTCTCACTCGCTTTTTTCACTCTCGACCTTTTTATGTTTTCTTCTTTACACACCACCTTTCCCCAACACCTTAGTATGACCATAAACATTATTGCTTCTATTGACTATAATTAGTGGCCTGCTACCTATGGCAAGTAATCAGTAAATTGGATTTGAACAATTCAGTGAATTTAGATGGGAGTTACTGAAAGTGAAGATATGGAAGGTAGCTGGGAGAGACTGTAGGAGGAAGGAGGACAGAGGCTTGGGATTCTGGGACCTATGAGCTTTTAATCAGGCTATGCTTGCAAAGACGGTTTGGAGAATTTTCTGGGGAAAACATTCTTTGGTGAGTGAATTGTTGCAAGCAAGGTACTTTCCAGAAACATGTTTTCTAAATGCTACTCTGGAGACTAATCCTTCGGCGGTTTGGAGAGGTTTATTGTGGGGTAAACAGGTTATTGATGGTGGCACTAGATGGCGGATTGGTAATGGGAAAAGAGTCATTATTAAAGGTGATAGGTGGATGCCATGTCCAACGAGCTTGAAAGTCGTTTCTCCTTTGAATGTTCCTATGGATTGGAAGGTTTACGGACTCAGGAGCTTGGAATGTCCCTTTGGTTAGGTCCTTATTTCTTTCACACGAAGCGGAGATGATTCTTAGCATGCCAATGGGGTTGCACACAGTCCCGGACAAGCTGGTTTGGCATTTCACAAAGAATGGAACATTTACAGTCAAGTCAGGCTACTGGGTAGCTCGTGAACTGCAAGCAAGGAAATGCCCCACTATGGCCAGCTCTAGTTCTACTGCTTCGGAACTTTGGAAGAAAATATGGAATTTGAATGTCCCACAAAAGGTTAAGCTTCTAGTCTGGAGATCTGCCATAATTTTCTTCCTTGTGCGCAAACTTTAGTCAAAAGGAAGATTGCCTCTGATGCTTCCTGTTGGCAATGCGGAGCTCCTATCGAATCAGTGATTCATGTCTTTTGGGACTGCCCAAAAGCAGAGAGTATTTGGAAGCTTTCTTTCTTGAGTGAAGTATATAAAACATGGAAGGAGCCTTCTTTTCTTGATTTATTCTCTCATGTCAGTACAATTGGAAGTGAGCTAGAAACTTTTGGCTTTCTAGTGTGGTGGCTTTGGAGGAATCGTAACCTACACAGACATGGTGAGAGAGTTTTGGGACCGGAAGAGCTTATTCATGCAGCAGGGGAATGGCACCTACTAACAGATCACCTACGCAGCCTACAACTGCTGGCCCATGGTATATGCAATAAAATCTACCGTCTCTGGTACACTCTTTCATCATAAGTACTTTAGGCTTAGTAAACTTGCTGATCCATAGTCCATATATATAAAACGATGCAGTAAATAATTGTAATTATATCTTGTCTTAATCCCTATCTGGTTGCAGATGGTGCTGGAGCGATATTTTTCCATGTCAGGTGAAGGAACTGAGCTTGTACTGCCCAAGAATTTGGATCTGCAAGACAGACTTCGAAGAGGTCCACCCAAAGACGTTGATTACTTCTCTGAAGATAATGAGGATTGACTATTCACTGTAACTGTAAATGCCAAGTCTATTTTAGTGTCTTTGGTGCATTCAGTCAAAAGGAGCATATAAAAGAGAGAAGGGGCAATCATTTTGCAAACTAGGTTGCAAGGATTCTTTTGTTTATTAACTGAGGCTCGGTCCTCCATGTTAGTTCAAGAGAAGCAATCACTTGGATGCGCCGCAGTTGCAAGAAATCAGTAGCAGTGATCAATTGAGCAGTATGCAAATAATACTCTCTTTTGGTCTGAATGATTCATTGACTAAGCCTGAAGCTTAGCAGCATGCAAATATGAAAACCTGGTTGTAAATATTGCATTATATATGTAGTAATTTTCTAATTGATGTACATTTTTCTCGTCTCACTCGCTTTTTTGACTCTTGGCCTTTTTACACACCACATTTTCCCAACACCTTTGTATTACCATAAAACGATAATTACTTCTATTGACTATAATTACTGGCCTGCTACCTATGGCAAGTAATCAGTAAATTGGATTTGAACAATTCGGTGAATTTAGATGGAGTCACTGAAAGTGAAGATATGGAAGGTTCCAGGTTCAAGAAGGTATAGAAGGTGCAGGAAAAAAAAAAAATTAATCATCACCATATATTCAAAGTGCACTAGAATGTTATGAACACTAATATATTAGTGATTTACAAGTAAGATTTCCTCGTTCTGCTATGTATTTCAGTACAATATTCCAGGCAACCGGAATATGAGAGTAAGTTTCTCTGATTCAAAGCTAGGGGGTTTGAAGTTCCCCTCTTGCTTTGCGACCTCGCTTCAATTAAAATCTAATCAGGACATCCAACTGCCTCCATAATGTTAGATAAACAGATCAAATCTACATAAAACTACAGTTTTCACTTCAGTATACAAAACCTATTTGCTAATGAGCTGATCAATCAGTCTGATTTTGACATAGTTAAACAGCTGTTTTTGATCTTCTGCCTAGATAAACAGTATTCATTGTGGTGGCCTCCAGAGCTGGTTCTGAACTTCTGATGTTGGACCTGCATAATGCGATGTGAACCTGTTTTCTGCAGCGGCCAACATTATAACCATCCTACCATTTTGTAGAATGGCAAAACAATCTGACAACTACGCTGTAAGATCATTTGAGCAACACATTCGGCTAGGAATGTAAAACTTCACTTTTCATGGCATGATGGCAGAAATTCGAGCTTTCTAGTATACCACACAACGAATGATGTCCATCTTTTAAATACATCGACCGTACCTAACCTGCAAGCCAAAAAGTAAAGAGTACAGAATGGTTAGTTACACTTGCATCCTAATCAAAAGTGCATAAAAGGTTCAAGAACAGTATAGGATGCACAATCAGTTGACCGACCTTGCTTTCCGTAGCTGACTCCTGTAGCAGAACCATATGAGCAAAGTTCATAAGCGTACCAAGACTTTGAGAGGCAATGTACCCAGTGATGGTTATGGCTCAATCTCCTGGTCCTATAAAAGAGAGTAGAAACCAATATACAGAAATTAAACAGGGAAAGTAAGAATAGTATTGTATAAACACCCAAAACAAAAAAAAAACATTAAAAGAAAAGTGGTGGGGGCGGCAAGAATGTGCATATGAGAGAAAAATTGACCAGAGAAAGGTGAAACATGGGACAGCACTGTAACCGTATATATCTTCCCAAAATAGATGATGAACTACAATTTACTCATGCTTTGTGCCCGAATTAGGGAAGGCAGTTTTCAACCTAATGAGCAGCTTCCCTAAACACAACACAGAATGAGCAGCTTCCCCAAACACAACACGAAATGAGCAGGTTGATTATTACTTGACAAGATATAATAATAATAAATGCAAAATCACACTAATAATATGAATTGGTGGTGCTACACATAAACAACATACTGTGACGCGACAAACTTGATGAACTAATATTCTTTTCAGTATCGTATAAGGTTTAAGGAATCCTAGTATAATTCGGAGAAATATAAATGTCTATTTTCTTGGTTTTGCCAGCATTCAGAACATTGAAGAGAATCATGGGTGAAATGGTATAGAGATTACGGCTCTTAATCTCCAGTTTTTGGTTATCCCCAGGCAACACCATCGAAAACCAAATCAGGTTTCAAAAGTTATCTGACACGATTAGTTAGCAGCTGGGTTAACCAGAACTTGATATAAACCCGAAGACACCATGTAAACACAACATAAAAATCAGAAAGTGACTTGACCATCACCCCAAATATAGCACAAACATGGAGAACCTAAAATTACAGCACAATAAGCAGACTCTGGAGATTTATATTAGAATTACCATAAGCAATCTCCCATAAATGGTTCGAAAGCTGATTCTGCTTCATTGATCATTCTTCCACCCAAAGGAATGAAACATACATCTCACCAGTGTATGAAAAAATTGACTCCGCTAGTGGAGATGTCCAACCCGGAGAACAGTAAGTGCACTTTCCCATCACTTTATTTATGTTAGGGAAAATCTAAACAAGTTTACTTGGCTTGTCTTTAAGTTTAAGTCCTCGAATGTAGCAAGAATAAAAGCCCAGAAGTGATGTTGCACCTACTAATTAAGGGAGGTGGCACAGTATTTGACAAGTCAAACCAGACTCGAAGATGTACACAGACTGCAGCTGGCAAACTCCCCATTTCGACTGAAAATAACGTAATGAGTATAATAAGAAAAGATATGATAATCACAGTATAGCAAAATCAGGGTCTCATGATCCAAATCCTCAAGTGTTGAAAGAAAACGTGAAAATCCTCCTTTTGACATTGTCTTGGCACATTTGTCAGAAAAGACCCACTCTCATTTTTCATGCAAAACATAGCTTCCAAAACCAAATAAATTCACAAGGACCACAACCAAATAATTAATATAACCAGAGAAATGAGAAAATAACAAATGGGCTTTCAACCCTAGCAAGCTACAGTCCAAGCTTGGTATGAAGACTGGAAAAGGGTACTTTTATGGAGAAAGGAAATAGTTCAGCACTATTTCACAACAATAGGTCCCCAATTCCCCACCATTTCGGAGAAATTGGGTAAAAAAGGTCAGACATAATGGGCATATGAACTTGGGTTAAGTTCCACCCAGGAAGAAGGATATTACCAAGCAATCCCTGCAGAAATTGACCATGACATAATGATCATGATTATTGCTCTCTGTCATTTCTTACTACTGTTATTAAGTTGCCAAAGTAGATGAGTAAGTACACTTGTATGGTATCCATCTTTAGTGGCGGACTGGCAGTAGCACCTACGCCAGGACCATCAAAGATGAAATACACATTTTAAGATGCAATAACTTTTTCTAAAATCAAATGGCACACCCTTGAAGAATTAGTCTCTAAGGTAATGGTTGAAAGAAAAGTTGTATTTAACTTCTAAATAGGCAAAATGAGTGTCAATATTGGTGCAAATTGATATCACTAGCAAGACATATGTATAAGCAAAAGAGAGTACGTAGTAAACAAAACAAAGAGATGAGAGACGTAAAATCATAACCAAATTACCTACTATAATGCCACTTCCCCCTTCCAACAGTAAACCCCAGCTCGATGAAAGAAGTAGACGCCACTATTCAGTAATTTTTGTCAACTTCCCGCCCACCTGCCAGAGCAAAAGAGGGAAAGAAAAAATCATTGAAAAAAGATAAGAAAATTACAATTGAGAAGCAAAAGAATCATTTCAATCCTAGACTACCTTCTGCCACATATGACCTCCATACAACAGCACACCTATGTTAGATCAATACTCGGGATGATTTTAGGAAGCAGTCTATATGGGGGACTTGAAGATGCATCATCATCATTAGGAAGAGAAGCAAGCTCATTCTCCAAAATAGAATAAGCTTCTGAAAACGCCTACATCAGCCAATGATAGTCTTGAAGTGAGAAGCATACATATATATATACTTCATTCTATAAATCTGATGATCAAAATGTTGACACAGATAAATGAAAAGGCAGCTAATTAAAGTGTTACTTGGGTTTCATTAGTATTTAGTAATTTTTATATAATAATAAAAAATGAAATAAAAATATATATGTACATATATGTGAAGAATTGGGCCAATCTCCAGACGGGGTATACATCCCCATCCTTGAAACCGAGTTCTTCCAGAATCCTCACATTATTTGATAACATTCAGACTTGTGTGAAATATACTGATTCATCAGTAATGACTACTGACAACTGCAATTGTTTATTTAAGCAGTTTTCTCTCAACAAACATCAGGTTTTCGCACAAGTTAATCGGGAATTGATCAGCAAATATCATGATAACCCAACCAAAAAATAACACAGTTTACCTTGATACACTGATGTATCCGAAAGCAATTGCGTCCGACATTATTAGTTGGAAAAAGGGGATCATCAATATGTATGGGGTCGATGCTACATGGAGTAGACGAACAAGATATAAGTAGTGGAAGACAAGAAATCCATATGTCATGCACAGATAAGAAAGCAAAGGATGCCATCATTACCTGCAACCTCTTTCCCTCTTTATATAAACACCACTTCCCTGTACGGAAATACGCATTTGCCGAGGATCAAAAACATTCCTAGGGATGAAAAATATCAAATGTTAAATAATAGCCATTTAATGCCTGTATTATTAAAAAAAAAAAAAAAAGTAGGCTTATCATCAATGTAAAGCTAGATCGAAGAAGCACTATGAATGATTGAAAAATTAATTAATTAATAAACCAGAAGAAATCATTATCAGCAATTGGCTTACCCAAAAAAATAAAGAAAATTCATCAGAAGGTTTCCAAAGTTCTGCAAGATCATTAGTATAGCGGTTAAGCAAAAGCAATCTAGTAATAATCATTGGCACAAATGTGGAAAAGAAAAGGACAGAAAGTACTGAAGTTGAAAAGGAACTTCCGACTAAACCCAGCCAGATGAAATTCACCAGAATAAGCCAGGAGAAAAACTATCAGGACATGGAATACTATTTCCAGCATTGCACAAAATATCTGGAATCTTTACTCAGTGCTTTGTAAGAGCATGGAATTTCTTTTGGGTGGTTAGGGTCCATAAAGCAGTCTGGTCTGGGTGTCTACAGCCCATCAAAACTCTATCACTACGGGAATTGTGGATTTCTATATTTGGTGTTTTTACTTACATTGGCGAGGCAAAAGCCAGTTCAAAACAGCGTAAAGTCCTGAAATATCCCTTTTGTTTAGTGAAAAAAATTCCCCACTATTGAATCAAACAAGCATTCACCTAGGCAACTACAGTTATGCCATGGCAGCAAAGCCAATAGCCCAATGCAAGACGGGAAACAAGTTAAAATATGCAGCAGAGAGAAAATGGTTGACACCACACATATAAATCCATTACTTTCTAATTTTTAATTAAGGTTTTAAATATGCAATACTTATATTCTTGTTTCTTTAGTTAAATACAAGTTTTCACACATAGCTTCACACCCATAAAAACAAAAACAGAGTTAGAAACCACAGTACAATTGCATTATGATCCATGGATAAACTATATATATACAAAGTATCCTACTATGTCATACGAAAGAGAAGATTATAAATGCTAGTATGATATATGGTCAACCAATAACAAACCATAGCATACTAACAAAACACATATATAACGTGGCAAATGGAATTACTTGGTTGATAGGTCGGCTAAGATGATACTCATGCTGGAGAAAACGCACAATTAGTAGTACCTACAATAAGAGTGAAACAGCAAGTTAAAGAAACATAGAGTACCTGTTGAATTATTTGCATTTTTCTTACCAGCAAATATGTCTAAAAATAAAACCAAAGACCTGACTAAAAGAATAAGCAACATACTTCCAAAATGCAAAACTATATCATGCAATGCTCCACTAAGAGAGAACAACATGTTAGTAGAGCCATTTGCCAAGTTACTTAAATTGCTCAAGTTGATTTGACATGTTCGTGCTTCCTAAAATTGAGAAGGGAATCAAGTGACACTTCATGCGTAGCCAAGGGCTGGTTCTAATTTATCTTCAACTTTCTAAACCAAAGAAAAACTCTCCAAATCACACATAGCACTTGGCTCCCCAACTTCATATTTTGTTACATTTGCTTTTCAACTAGAATATGTGAACTTAAACATCCTTTCTGACTAGAATATGCCCTATCCCCAACTGAATAAGTATGTATCACAAAGACGATGCTTAGGTAGTGCACAAACTCATGATCTAATATTTACAGCCTAGTCAAATAGGTTATCAGTTCCATTAAGAATGAAAATTTCAGCAATCTTAGTTCCTTTCTTGCTGGTCTTTGAAATCAACTCAAGATGGACAGAACTTTGCGAGCCTATCCTCAGTCACAATTGTAAAGCATTACCGGAGACTTAAATAGAAATCTAGCTGCACTATCATTTCCCTCTTTGCAACCACAAAAGTTGTTAATAGACTAGCTTGCTCAAATTTGTCAAAAATTGGTGATTGACAAAGCATCACCATATCTAAAGTCTCTATGACTGATCAGAAAGCTACAATCTCTGAGATAAACCCTCAATGATTTGGTACCTTTTTGTGGCCACACTACATATCTAATTGTATGAGTTGATCTATCAAGTCCACTACTGACCAGCAAAAGATTAAGTATTAAAGCAAAGTATTTTCTTTTTTTCTTTTTGAAAGGAAGAAAAGTATACTTTGATGAAGCATAATGTTTAGTCAATATATAAAGCTCAATATCACCTTTGATACCATTTTTGTCCCTACTGAAACATGGTTAAATTTAAAAACTAAGCATCAATATAATTTAATTACATTAAGCCCGACGAGAGGTGTTCCACCATTACTCACCAAGCAGTAGGAACTCAAGCCACCAGAATAAGACTGATCCAGACTACGATCAGCCAAGAACTGTTTCAGTACCAAAGCAAGGGGTGTAGCGGCTGGAAACTGCTCAGTTAAATCTTTAACCTGCAAATGACTATCTACAGTTTAAAAAATATAGATAAACATTAAGAATGTAGTCTTTAAAGTATAAATTGTCAATGAAAGTGTCTCAAGAAAAATAGAATAAAAAGATTAAAACATATAGAATAAGTATCTATAAAAAATTATAAAAAAAAAAAGTAAAAAATATAACAAAAAAAAAAAAGGTTAAGCATCCAACGAATATATCATGAGTATGGTAGAATATGTCATTTTTCCCTGAGAATGGATGTCTGTATCAATGGCAAGAATGTATGAAGGAAAATGATAAACTTGAAACAACAAGTAAAAGCCAGTAAACTGCAAAGACTAGTGTTACTGGGAGGAGAATGGTGTCATGCTCCTGCGCATTTAAACTATATGACCGTTTCCATAAGTAAAAGTATAAGAGTTCACATATCAGAAAACCAACTGGGTGATCCTAATAGTACCAAATTTATAAGAGCGCAGTCCAGAGAAAATCCAAATCCAACATTGCTCTCTTAAAACAAAGGTTAAATATCAAATTATGAGAATGATTTTTTGATTTAGTCTTCAATTTTATTCACAGCAGGAGAGCCCAAGGCTGTTATGAAACTCAACAAAAGAGAGGCTCCCTGAGATCCAAAAAGACAGTACACTCTGCACAGAATGCTTAAGAACCCCAATTAGAATGGTTGAAAGAGCACATTTGATTCTTTGGCATGGAATTAACAGGGATTTGCAAAAACTAAAGTTCACAACAGCCCTCAATTACGTGTCACACTTGTAACTGCATTCGTGTGCGAGGGTTTAGTTTGAGAGAGAGAGTTACCAGCTGTGTAGTTTGAAATCCTGTATGAGATGGAGATTTGAAACTGATGTCAATGCGAATTGATACTGAATCCTTTGTAGCATCATAAGTTATCTGGGGGCACTTAGGCATAGCAGATTCTTCTAAAATAACCCCACTGGAGTGCACATTACAGTCTGGCTCACCAGTACTGTGAGGTGCCTCTTCTTTTGGTGATTGCACGTTAGACGAAGACGAGGCAATTAGATCATTGGGAACTTCCACCACAAGCATTATAATCGGTATCTACGAGCAAAGAGGGAACATTAAGT
>LYNE01000219.1:101154-120182 GCA_001662545.1 Rosa x damascena
TAATCAGGAGGCAAAATTCTAAATGGTTCAACAGAAGAAGTCACCAGTGTCCCCAACCTTATGTAGCCCCTTTCAATGGACAACATAAACTGCAGGTGCCCCTTAGGTACATTAATGCATCAATAGATTAATGTAGACCAACTCAAATTAGAGGTAGACCAGTTGCATCTAGTGGTAGACCAGTGGGAGCTAGTATACTACCAACCATTCTATGGAGCTTATCTACCGCAACATGGAACTGGTCTACATTAATGTATCAATGCATGTAGGCCCTATAAAATCTTCCATAAACAGATTGCAGAAAAAAACATTGTTCATCCATTCCTTTGAAACATTGATAAGCCAGTGTACAAAACAACTCCACTCATTCATTGAAACACCCAAGCAGTCTCAGTACACATATCTCAACCAATAAACGAATCAAATGAACTGCCATCAACCTTCCACTAAAACAGTGATATAGCATTGCCAACATACCTGAAGGCATGTCTCTTTAATACCATTTCGACCCTCCAATATCCCAGCTTCTTTAATGGGTTCCTAGAAATATGTCAGCAGATAAGTTTTTCCTATGTAAGTACCGGAAAAGAGATCAATCCAAGTGAGAAATTAGATATAGAGAAAAATTTACCAAATTCCTAACAGGAGGTAGACAAACCACAAGGTCCACATCACTAGTTGGAAGGGACAAACCGTTTGCAACTGAACCAAATATATTTGTCCTGGATCTGGGCCAAAGCACCTGGAGAGACCGTGTAACTCGTTTGACAGCCCAATTGATGTAGGGCTTCCGAGACATATTCTCTGTAGCAACCTTGAACCCATCATATCAAACATTCAGTAGAATGTAACAACACATTGAAGACGATCAAAGCTACAAATGTTTGACAAACATTCTGATTGGAGAATTTTAGAAAGAAAGAAAAATGAAAAATAGTGATGGTGAAGAAGGGATAATATTATGATAATGATGATATATCATGATTGTACCTTCTTGCAAAAAAATTCAATCTCATCGTGCACAAGGCTGTGCATCAGAGAGAGAGATGCCTTCCGTGTTGGACAGTTATGTAACTCAGGCGGCTGAAGGGGAAATGCAACATCCGGCTGTACAATGAAAATACCATCAGACGTTGTTATATTTTATGACTGTAAACATTAATGCTTAACTTACAATCTTACATGTTCCTGATCACGTGCTAGTTGAGAAATAGCAATCAGTCGATCCTGCAACAGAGGTGCAGGAAGAGGCTGAATCAATGGGCGGCCTGAAATATTATTTCTAAATGGCCAAACAACTTCAGCACCATCCATGCGTAAACAAGCTTCCTCCAAGTTAGCTCCATCATGGAACCAACCTCTCATACCCCAGTGCCTTGGGCTAGAGCTACCAGAACGAACAGTTGGAAATCCCCTGTGTTTCCTCGAGTCACTCACAGAAGATGGTGGAGGTGGTCGTGGAGCGCGTGGGACAGAAAGCACCACCGGCGACGGTGGCCGCTTTATCCTAGGTCGATCGCGCATAGTAGGAGGAACACATGGGCTTTTATGATCATGGCTGCGCTTAAAGTCTCTTGATCTTGATATGATGATTGGCCGCAAAATGGGGTAAGGCAATGAATCGCCTGTCTTCCCTTCAATATCACCAGTTACGTCAGCCAAAGATCCAGAGGATTCCTCATCTACTACTGTGTCTCCCATTGTTGATGAGGGATGCAGCACCTTGCCTGGTACTTCATTTCCTGACATAACATATCCAAGAGGCTGGTTTCCTGATCCCAAAGGATCAAAAGGAGAACAGAAGGAAGCAGTAGGTGAAGTCAAACCATTTGTACTGTATGGAGAAGAAAATGCAACCATATCATCAACAGCCCTATTTATGTCAGCTTCACGCCAAGCCCATGAGCTATCATCAGAACTAAGGGAAGGAGGGCGAGAGAAAACTGTCCCGGTATGATCAGAAGGATTCCAGTACATCACACCACCACCAAAGTATTGATTATAATCTGCCCCAGAAAATGCTTGCACCTCAACTTCATCCTCAGATATCCAGTGACTGTCACATTCATCCACTAGTTCATATGCCTTTGTTGGATCAGGTAGGTCTGCGCAATCCCAAGAATACTTCCTTTCATCATCCATGGTTGTTGCATTTATTTGGACAGTGTGTGCAAAACCCTGTGGATAAGTAAACTGCTTTTTTGAGACGAACCCAGAATCATAAGTACAGGTCCGGTATGGAGCCACTCTACGAGCACTTCGAACCATTGGGGGCCAATCTATACTCATTGGCAATGGTCGAGTCAGAACTGGATTACACCCACCTTCAATTGCCGAGTTTCTCACCTGATGTATTGTGGGTAGAAAAGACTGGCGGTGATTCTGCCAGTTATGACCAACATCCAGATGCAATCGATCGGTGGCAGGTGGGAGATGTGAGTTAACAGGTGGAAAATAGGCACAAGCTACACCCGGCCACTCATAAGGAGGGCAATCAAAAGAACGTGGAGCCCTAGTGTGATATATATTATTTCCACTCTCTTGGTCCTGCAACAGAACAGTTTCCTCGTTTACATCAGAAGCTCTTATTTCTTTGGCTGGCAAAACTTCTTTCGCACCTGACTTAACAACACGCTTGTCCTGCAAGTCAATATCTTTAGGATGGGAAACTTTATCATCTACCTCAGGCACTGAAGACTTTATCAAGTTTCCATCTACCTTACAGGCTTCAGTTTCTGATCCAGAATATTTCGTTTGGATTTCAGTATTATTATTATTTAAACACTGGTAACTTTCCAGAACTTTATGACAGAAAGTGGCACTAGAACCAATACCATCATTCTCTTGAATGCTTTTGGTGGCATCTTCATCTTTAAGAGGTCCATTCGCAGAACCAGAAGGAATTGAATTTGACAAAGGGATGTTACAACTAGCTGAATTATCACATCTGATGTTCTGGTAGGCTGTATCACCAGAAACCTGATCAGACTTTGCAGCGTCATCTTCAAGAATGACTGAAGAAGAAGAAGAAGAAGAAGAAGAAGAAGCTTCCATGAATGATCGATCAAATTTCTCCATATCATTAGCACTCCTCAAGCCAGTTATTTTCTTTTTGCCTTTTCCTTTCCTACCCTTCCTCGCAGCTGTCTGAACTTTTCCAACAGCCAATGCTTGTGCATGTTCCTGATGACAAGCTACCAGTTACAAACCATTTAAATCACCAATGAGAAATGTGCTTCAAATTAAAAAGTAGTATAACCATTTCATCTTTTGATGATGACGACTCTCTGAAAATCTCCTTCTCTTGATGTATAGTATGCGTCGTCTTGGACTCCACTGAATCTGCCTTCTCTTTATAAGCCAATGTACTAAGATCCTGGTATGACATTGAAGCAATTAAAACTATCTCCAAAATGTGTTTCTGCATCCAAAAGGACATCAGTGAACTGAAAGAGTACCTTGGCAGATGTTTCACACAAAAATTCATCTGTACAGGACCTTGGAACAGGATTTGGCCTTTTCAAATTGTGGGACCTCCCCTTACTTTTACGGCTAGAAGCACTAGGCTTTGCTTTGGGTTTCTTAGGTAAGCATTTTTCATTTCCCTCTGATAAAAGTTCAAGTTTTGTGCAGTCAAGCAAAAGAACCATGAGAAATCCTCGTATTTTTCTTAGTATAAAATCAGAAATGGTAGAAATTGAACTCAATGTGCTATAGAAGAATTTCCCTTTATCGTATTCATTATGGCGATATAATGATATCATCGTTATGATATCCTGAAGCACAAAGAGATTATTAAAAGCATCGGCTAAGGAAGCAGGTTTCCCAGAAAGAGAAGCTGGGATAATGCTTGACCCAAATTCTGTGTCAGCCACAAGTTTTGGAACAGTCTTGCGCATAGATACATTATGGTTGTACCTCAATGGTTGCTCCATTCCTGTGTTGGCGAGCCACATTTCATCCTCTACCCCACTACTTGTTCCCTTCAGAATCTCATGAATCTAAATTTAAAATGATCAAAGTAAGCTACATTATTCTTCTGGTATAATCAACTTATGCTACATTATACAAAAAGTATCTCAAGATTTTAACACTACATTTTAACCTCCTGCCAAATATGAACTACATTTTAAGAACTCCATTTCTTTCATACATGAGTACTGCTATACATAAAAGTATTTGATACAATACTTTAAGTGGACAACCAAAGACACTCTGTGCTCAGATATGCATGGCAATGCAGGTCATGGAGTTCTAGACAAAAATACGAAATTTGGGAGAGAATAGCATTTTCATTGAATAATTGATCTTAGCATTTCCATATCTCTCTACACTATTTCTACCTATAACCTCTCGTCTATATGCATATTAATGCAGCATTCACTAGAAATAGTTTTCTATCACTACTCTGCTAGCAGAATAACTCCAACAATATATGTTAAAAAAAATCATAACCTTTCTTGCAGTCTCCACCTATTACAGCTATTAAATTGTGGCACAACCACACTGAAAAAAAAAACTACTATAAAATTATACAGTTCGGAAAATGTACCAACGGTTTCGCTGCTTTCCCCAACACTGAAGTCACTACATTGCTCCGCATCGCATCATCCAAATTCCCCCACCAGTCCACACACCCCTTCTTCCTCCAATACACATTGGCCGCCACGCCCGCCGCGCTGATCTTCTCTTTCAACTTCACCCCTCTTTTCCTTGCATTGTTCGAATTCAACCAAGCAAGCCTCAAAGCAACCTCTAACCAGTTCGCCACGAAAGCTTCCATACTGTAATACCCTTTGTCCTTCAACCAGTTCAATTCCACCCAATCCGACCCCAAATCACTGTCTTCACCTCTCAGGAATCCCCCATTTGATATTTGATCCATAGCCTCCACAAACCTATCTAAATTCTCAACCAATCCCTCACTCACCGTCACCGTATCAATCTCCCTCACCGAACACGAACACTCCTCGACCTTCTCTCCCTCCCTTGACGAAAACAACCTAGTCGACTCGAACACCATCTTCTCCGACTCGTTCGACTCGGCAACCCTAGACAAAAGCCCGCCGGACCTCTTGAAACAGAGCGTGGGGAGGTCGCCGGAGGGGAGGTCGGGGAGGATGATGAAGGAGCCGTGGCCCTGCGTGCGGAGCTTGCGGAGCATTTGGAGGAGGAGGCGGACGAATTTGGGATCGACGGCGGTGAGGTGAGCTTGGCGGTGGTGGAGGGAGAGAGAGGAGAACCATTTGAGGATGGAGGACCTAGGGTTAGGGTTGGGCTTGGGGTCTGGGGAATGGGAGTGGGAATTGTAGAGGGAGATGTGGGAGGTGAGGGAGTCGATCAGTTGGTTCTGAGCTATGCGGGAATTGTAAGGGGATTTAGGGTTTGGTTTTGACATGGTTTTGGTTTCGGAGAGACCGGACCAGTGGAGAGAGAGACGGAAATGGCGAGAGAAATGGGGAAGGGGGAAAGAGAGAGAGGGGCACCGGTTTTTTAAGCTCTTCTTCTCAGGCGGACACTCACCGGTTTTGCGGTATGAGGTGTTAGGTGGCATTCATTGGAATTTTTGGATTTAATTTCAACCACCTCCAGCGCGCTTGTCTAATTCTTTTACCGCAATTATCGCAAAACACGACGGTGTCTGATAATCTAGCGAGAATCGTGACATGGAAATTAAGCGGTTTAGTTTTGGACCATCGTCCGTTGAAATATCAAATTGCGTTAGAATTCTGAAGAGTAAGATTTGTTGCTTAAGTTGAAATATCAAACCGAATTAGAATTCTCTTAAGTTGAAATATCAAACCGCGTTAGAATTCTGAAGGGTAAGATTTGTTGCTTAGGTTGAAATATGAAACCGCGTTAGAATTCTGAAGAGTAAGATTTGTTGCTTACTTGTTTACAATAAGTAAGAATTTGGTATGATTGATTGATTCCATACAAAATGCTAAGGAAAAATCTTAGGTCTGAACAAAGGATGAACAGATCTTTGGAGCGTTGAAGTAGTTGTGAGGGTACTTTGATCATGAAAATCTGATCTCTAGCAAAGACTAAAAACAGTGAGGGATGAGAGATAAGACTTGGTCTTTGTTTGAATAAACCAGTTCATTTTGAACTCGAAAATAAAACTACATGCTTATTGTTTACTCTATGACTTCATGTGGATTTTTTAGTCGCATAGCTGGCTCCCACTTCGGTTCACTATTTTTTTTTTTTTTTTGAAGCAAGAAACAAGAAATGTATTTAAGATTAAGGGGGAGTACATTCTTGTTGCATAAGGTCCCGAATGCAGTCTGGAATATACTCAGACCACACAGTCCCTTGAGCAGATTCATAAGCCATACTAGCAAGTCTATGAGCTATTCTATTACAAGAACGAGAAGCAAAACTGATTTGGACACCCGGATTACTCTTCATTACAGCTTGAATGTCAACTATTAGACTGCCAAGGGAAGACAAGTTAAACTTCAAGATAACTTCAAATAATCAAACAGCTTTGTAAACAGTGACTTAATTATAATGTCTTAATTCTTAAATTAGAAGGTGGACGAGTAAAGTGGAAATAATTAGACGGTTTCTGAAGTGTGGTTGAATTTCTTGCCTCTTTGCCTCAGTGCATCAAATCAGAAAATTGTTCACAGCTAATTGTCATTAGGAATTTAAGACTATGACTCGAAAAAGCCGTGTGATTGAACCACGAGGCATGACATATTTGGTCTTTGGTCATATCGATTTGATTGATTTCTTACATTTATATGAACATGTGGGTTTTTTCTTTTCTAGGAAGAACAGGATTTGGGATTTGAAAAAGAAATGAGTAATCGCAAAAATTGCAAGATTTTGTGTGTGACAGTGTGATAGATGTATTGATTTGTTAAGGAGTGAATATGCCTCAAAGGGTGTAAGTAGGAAAGGGGATTTAATGGAATTTTCCATGGCAATATTGGATCCATTAATAAATTTGCTTAATCACCATCCGTAGCTAATGCTACCTACTTTGTTTTTTTTTTCTTTCTGTTTTTTTTTTTTTGGGTAATATACTCTGTTTTTATTTCTGTTATTTAATTTTGCTACCTGATAAATGTCAATTGTGGGAGCATGTGTATGGAATCAATCAATCATATCCAAAAAGTTGATTCAAAGCCACTTGATTCAGATGGCTGGATATATAAGGTGGTTTGTTTACCCAAAGTGAAATACTAATCGAAGGCAGATAGATAAAATAAGCAAGCGAAAATCCTGAAAAGTTGTTTCTTGTTCAAGTAAATCTTTATTTGTGTGTCTGACCCAAACCCTAGGTTACTTGATCTAGTGGTAATAGGGTTTAATTAGAAGGATCTAGATATTCCTATTCAATATATGATTACCTTTCCTTGTATGATTCGGATTTTATGTATTGTAATCCTCTATATAAAGAGACCCCTATTATCAATGAGAATACACAGCGATTTTCTCTCAATTCTCGTTTATCTAAAACACGTTTTCAACACGAAGCCCTAACCCTGAAACAAATAGCCAAACCCTGATTCAAGAAGCTAAAAACCTTGAACCCGAATACAAAACCTTGAAGCCTTTTCTGCCTCCACCTTACACCTTGAAGCATTCGATCTCAGGAGTCCAGAATTGGCAGCGCCACCCCAAGAACCGGCCGGAAACCTACCGAACCGGCCACCGGAAACTCCATATGACCCGCAGCAAATATTCCACCGGTTCACGACCTTCCAGACCTCCAATTGCTACCAAATTTTTATAGAACCAGAGCCTCTATATCACAATCCGGGAACCGGAAAAATTTTCCCCGGAACCGACCTAAAAATACGTGAACCAACCACCTCAGGAACTGCACCTTTGAACCGGCAGAAGCAGAAAAGAAAAAAAAAAAGAAAAGAAGAAGAAAGAAGCAGCCCAGCCCAGAAGGAAGAAGACAAAGCCCAACCCAAAAGGTCAAAGCCCAGAAGAAGTCAAAGCCTAGCCCACTTACACAAGCCCACTGACGTCAGGCTGCCACGTCAGCACACCGGTCAACCATCCAGTCAACGCCTGCTGACCGTTTCCGGTCAACTTTCCGGCCACTTTTCCGACACCTTTTTCCGGTCAAATTTCCCGGCGACCTATTTCGAGGTATTTTTTACTAAACGTTCCCTTTTTTTTAGAGTTTTTAATTCAATTTCTCTTCTTTTTTGGGGACTTGCAACCTCCCTTCTTCTACCCCCCTTTCTTCTTCATAGGGGAGACCAAAAAGCCGAACTGTGGGGGTTCGTGCTCACTCCAAGCTTGGAGCTTGTTGAGATCTCCAAACTTAGAGTTTGTAGAGAATTTATGATCGACCACTTACGTCATTGTTTCGATCTAATCCAATCCCTCTTGGAAACGACTACGCTCGAAAATTCCTAATTTCTTGGAAGCGATTACGCTCAGAAATTTTTATTGTTTTCGTGGTAGCCTTATTCGCTCCGAAACTAACCCTGATTTCTTGTTCTCTTTCAGGATGAGTAACCTGAATAAATTGGACTTTGCTCCATTGGGAACAACTGGCTCTGGATATCACAGGTGGATTCATGATGTCCGCCAGCATCTCAAAGCCGATGGAATCCTGGATATGATTCTCGAGCCTAGCCAGGACGTGTTAACTGTTGAGCAAGCTCAAGATTTGGAAGCAAATAGAGCAGCCTTAGAGGCAAATAAGGCGAAAACTGTCATCCTAATGACTCGTCATATAGATGATTCGCTCCAGTACGAGTGTATGAATGAAGAAGACCCCAGAAGGCTGTGGGTCTCACTCGAAGAAAGATTTGGCAACGTCCATGACTCCCTGCTTCCTGACCTAGAAGTGAGATGGCATAGCCTCCGCTTCTGTGATTTCAAGTCAGCTCTTGACTACAACTCGGAAGCACTTCGCATTAAATCCTTAATGGAATTCTGTGGTAAAGAGATCACAAATGCGATGTTGATTGAGAAGACTCTCTCTACCTTTCCCGTCTCTGCATTGATGGTTGCTAAGAACTATCGAATCGATGTTACTTCAGGACGGATCACAAGGTTTCATGAGCTTATTGGAGCTATGAATGTCGTTGAAAAGCATGACAACATCCTTGTGAAGAACAATAATTCAAGATCCATGGAAACAGAGCATATTCTGGAATCCAATTATAGTTGCGCCTCTAAGAGAGGGCGCCAAGAGCGAAACCCTAATCTTAGGGATACTTCTGGACATTCTGGTCTATATAATAACTCTACTTGGGATGGTAACCGCCAAAATAGGTGAACACGGAACCAAAAAGGTCAACGTGGAAAGAGAGAGGGAGGCAACGCCTCTGGCCATGTTGGTGGCGCCACCAACACTAAGAGCCATCTAAATGACGCTTTCAAAGCGCCTCAATCAATTAAGTCTAAGCAAAGAGATGTATGTTCTCGATGTGGAGTATCTAGTCATTGGGCACACATTTGTAGAGCTCGTGAAGAAATTGTCACCGCCTACAATATTGTGAAGCAAGAGAAGCTCACGATGTGGAGCAAGAAGATCAAGAAAATGATCTAGAGTGAAGGGTTGAAGACTACAAATCTAGCTGAGATCAATAGATCGCCAATTCTGTTTAAGTCTTTATTTTTCCAAGAGATGTAATAGGCAATTGCCATATACTTTGTAGTAAATGCCATTGGTTTAGTTTTTCTTCACATAGGCTCATTCAAAATAAATATGATGTTTAGGAAGGTTTTGAGATAAGTGGTACTTAAGCGAGCTTTGCTCCACCGACATCTCTCTACTTACCTGGTCATATTTATTTTGGAGTTACCGAAAGAAGTCAAACGACTACCTTTGTTTTGCATTAGCTAGCATTTGGATTAGATTCTCCTAATGGTTAAAGAGACAATGATGTACTCCGTTGGCTTATGAATAAAATTTCGAGTTCTTTTCATTATGACTCCATTTTGATTCTGAGCATATTATTTTGTGACTACGACGGCTGGGCCATCGGTATTAATTCAAGGACATGGAATAGCCCAAGTTCCCCTTGCCAAATGTCACCTTGATTACTGTCACAGAAACTCTCTACGCTCTTAGGGAAAATCGTACCCTATGAATAGCCAATAGATTCCATGCGAAAACGCATATAGAGAACAGAAATGAGTTCCTTTGTTATATCTCTAATGATTGCGAACAAAGTCAAATCTTAGAGAAGTTTATGTGTCTATCTAGTGGACTCTATGTCACTATTCGAGCTATTAAATCCAATAAAGTTATGAGAGAAGATCTCTTGGATTTAGACACATATTGGCTTTGTCACGACAGGATAGATCATCCTAGTCATGATATGATGGTCCGTCTACTAAAGACTTCACACGGACATCAATTCTCTCGAGCGAAATGAAGCATGAATGAAAAGTTGATTTCTGGACTAAGTGTGACCGACGCTGCTGCCTAGGGCACCACCTCCTTCCACCACCAGCCTAGGGCTGGCGCAGTCTATATCCATGACTCCATGGATGGCGTCCATCATGGTGATGGCGCCCCAGGTGATGCTGCAATCACCAACTTGGTTCAAATAGCGTTTCAGACGCTCAGGCCCAACCAAAATTCTCACTTGTTGCTTCTAAAGCCTCTCGCTCGTTTTACAAAGCTCGTTCCTTAGGAAAATTAGGACTGAGACTGTCCTATGCAAAGGATATGAAAATACTCATTATGTTCTTACATAGAATCCGTGGGGATTCTGTGGACTAGTTCAACCAACTTACGGACGTTTAAATATCTCATGATGTTAGTTTACACGCAAACACGCTGGTCACGTGTTGTGCCATTGTCCACTTGTAAAGCTACTTATACTACACTCCTAGCGCATTTCATACAACAACGGGCTCACTCCCCGGATCATCCTATTCCGTCAATTAGACTTGACGATGCTAGAGAGTTTACATAGAAGACTTTCGATGGATATTGCAATGGGACTGATGTTGGACATCATATTCTCATGAACACACCCAAACGGTCTAGCGGAAACGACTATGATGGTAGCCCGGATATTGGTAATGCGCACCAATCTCCTTACATCCGCTCGGGGTGATGCAATATCGCATGCAGCTATGCTAATTCGTCTACGACCTACCGCCACTCAATCTACCTCGGCGTTACAGCTAGTGACTGGGTACAAGTATCGTACTTACGCACATTTAAGTGAGCCATTTATGTGCCAATTGCGCCGCCACAGCGCTCTATGATGGGTCTTTACAAACGAATGGGCAACTATGCTGCATTTGAGATTCCAACAATCGTCCACCACTTAATACCCTTGCAAGGTGATCTCCTTACCGCTAGATTTGCGGGTTGTCACTTTGATGAGACAGTCTTCCCGTCGTTAGGGGGAGATAAGAACACAGATGTTTAGCAGGAACGACAAGAATTGTTGTGGCTTGTCCCCACTATGTCTCATCTCGATCCTTGCTAAAGTGACGAGATCACACATATCTGCTACAAACATGTCTGCAAGGATGAACGTCCCTACGAGAGGAAGTAGCGCCACCCTACACGAAGGTAGGCATGGTGCCAACGTTAAAGAGAGTGGCACTCTGGCGTTACAGACCATGGCCCCAGCTAGGATGCATGGGAGGCACGTGGGTTCGAAGGATACTTTGGCACATTCCAATCCTTTGATCATCAAGACTCAAAATCCGTCTTATGAGAATCTTTCGGATTATGGTTATCGTCGGGGGACGCCTCAACGTCAGAACCTATTCCTGAGAATATAGAGCTCTTACACTAGTGTACATGAGACGCGAGATAGAAACTCCATCATAATTGATGATGTAGTTGCGCATTTCGTTGCGCATGAGTTTGTTGAGTCCGATGATATCGAACCACGCCCGTTGATGAATGAATGCCAACGTAGAGAGATTTAGCCTAAATGGAAAGATGCGATCCAGGTTAAGTTGGATTCTCTAACGAAGAAGAAGGTTTTTGAGCCAGTGATGTCAACACCTCATAACATAAAACCTATTGACTAATGGGTCTTCATTAGAAAGCGTGATGTGAAAAAGAGATGGCAATCTCGCCTTATGGCACAAGGCTTCTCACAAAACGCCCTGAAATGGACTACGATGAGTCACATTGTCTCGTAATGGATGTCATTGCACTCCACTACCCTGTCAGTTTGGTAGTTTCTGAATAACTGATTATGCAGCTTACAAATGTGGTCACTATGTATCTCTATAGGGATCTAGATACGAAATATACATGAAGATTCATGGTGAACTTCATTTACCCAAGTCAAGTGGTTTTAGACCACGGAGCGCGTTTACAAAGAGGTTGAAACGCTAATTAAGATGACTACTTGATTGGGAAGGGATATGCCCACGCGTTTCCATAACAAGTTTCGGATTTTATCGCGGTTCATGTTAGACATGATCTTCGTAGGAAGCCCTTAAAGAGTTAAAGGAAACCGCTGAACACTTGAAATCCGAGTTTGAGATGAAGGATTTTGGGAGAACACGATTATGTCTCAGTTTGGAACTTGAGCATCATGTTTATAGATGCTTAGGCATTTTGACAAGGTCAAACCTTCAAGCACCCCCATGATCGTCCGTAGTCTTGATCCTGAAAAGGATCTTCTTCGTCCAAATGATGATAACGAAGACGTGCTAAAGGTAAAAGTGTCATTCTTGAGTACAATAGGCGCTTTATTGTACTTAACTCAATGCACAAGACCGGACATCTCATTTGCCATGAACTTGTTAGCTATGTATAGCTGTGCGCCAACGCGACGCCATTGGATTGGTGGAAAAATATATCTTTCAGTACTTGAAATGTACAATTGATATGGGCTTGTTCTATCCCTACAGAGAGATGATGGATTCGGACCCATCACACACCAGGAACGCCGCCAACACTGGCCTGAGTCCTCTATCCCCATCCCAAAACGACATGTATTTTGGAAGGTTTTGCAGATATTGGGTATCTCTCTGACCCATACAAAGGTCATTCCCAAACTGGTTAAGTGTTCACCATGGGAAAAGACCGTGATATCTTGGAGGTCTACAGAACAGACCTTAGTCGCTATATCTTCGAACCATGCAGAGATTATTGCTCTTCACGAAGTGGTTCGTGAATGTATATGGATTGGATCCCTAATTACGCATGTTCGAACAATTGTGGTTTGAAGTCTACCACAGATGAGCCTACAAGCATTTAGGATAATGCTGCTTGTTTTGGAACAAATAAAGCAAGGCTACATCAAAAGCAACAACGCCAAGAATAATCAGCAACAACAGACTCTCCTCAAGATCAAAGCGAACTAGGTTCAATCTGAGGACAGTATGGCAGACTTACTCACTAAGTCATTGCCTAAATTTCACTTTTGAGAAACATGTTGGTAGCATCGTTTGCGGAAGTTATCCAAACTCCAATTACCGTAGTCATTAAGGGGAGATGTAGACATCAGGGGGAGGTGTCTACATGTATGATCTCGAAACGTGAAGGGTGTGTTGTGCTCTTTTCCCCCTTTGACCGAGGTTATTTTTGTCCCACTGGGTTTTTGTTACTCGGCAAGGTTTTTAGCGAGGCAACGAGAGAAGCACAAGGTTTGGGTGACACAAGGGGGAGTGTTCAAGTAAATCTTTATTTGTGTGTCTGGCTCAAACCCTAGGTTACTTGACCTAGTGGTAATAGGGTTTAATTAGAAGGATCTAGATATTCCTATTCAATGTATGATTACCTTTCCTTGTATGATTCGGATTCTAGGCATTGTAATCCTCTATATAAAGAGGCCCCTATTATCAATGAGAATACACAGCGATTTTCTCTCAATTCCCGTTTATCTAAAACATTTCTTACATTTTTTTTTATTGGCTTGAATTCTTTCATTCCCTATTCTCCTCCCCTCTTTTAATTTGATTTGAACAAAAGAAGACTGTATCTCTCAATGTTTACCTCTGCTAGTTCTACCCAAATCACTCATCTTCAAAACCCAACCAAAACTAAATTCCAATTATATCAAGATGTAGAGCTCGGCGAGTAGATTAATTTCGTACTTCACTTGTCATCATCGGCGACCAGAATTGCCGAAAAACTCAAGAAAACAGTCGGAAGTATCAAAACATTCCGGGCTTTGAATCGACTCCACCTTCGCCTTTTGGAGAAACCAAATATAAGAAGACGTAGACGCTATCAGACAAATGGAATGCCATGCATCACTCTGACGCTGGTATGTGGTCAGAGTCATAAGTTACGACCGGGGCATGTCAGTGCTGCGCGGGTCCGAGAAACAGGTCGCATGATCTGAGCTCTTGTGGAATCTTCTGGACCATTTGATCAGATCCTAAGGTACTTAGAGGCCCAGATCAGCGACCAAAATAGAGCAGTAATGAAACAAACGGTCAAGATCGCACCGCAATTTTTTTTATTCAAAATGAATTTCTTAATTCCCAAATATCCGAAATTTGTAATAAATAGCTCTGACATCAAAAAAATTTCACAAAAATGACCATGGATTGGTTGTGACGCATACTTTACACTCGAGTCAATAATAAAAAAAAAAAAAAAAAAAACTCTGAGCTCACCCCATCCTTACATATGTTAGTGAGAATCGAACCCATGACCTTTACAATGTTGGAATTATAACTTACCAACAGGCCACAGCTCACTCAAGTCAATAAATTAAAGATTCACTTCAATAGAATTTACTGAAAAATTCCCAAATGTTGTTACTACTTATTGAGAAATAAAATTAATCTCATCTTAATTCCTTAATTTTTTTTCATGTCCTTCTTGGTCATTGACTAAACTCACATAACTTTTATACCAAAGTTCACCAAACACTTAAACATTGCTTTTGTACTCATAACACTTTTAAAAGCAGAATTTACAAAACACTCGGCTACTTAATTTCACAGCTGATTATTCTCACAGCACAGCTAAAACTGCTTTTACATTAATCATCTCCGGGCTAAATTGGGCCTTAGTTTGGGATAGCTTAACTTAAAATTTAAGTAGTTATAGTTTTTAGCTTATAAAAATTGTCTTACTAAATTTTATAAGCAACAGCTCAGTAGTGTAACTTCAGAAATAACTTATTTTATAAAATTTTATCAAACATCTTATAGTAGTTAACTTTAAGGACTAAATTCAGTTTAACCCCTCCAACTTTAGGGCAAACATCAGTTTGGTCCCTGATCTTTTTTTTAATCATGATCGTCCCTGCATTTCCAATTTTCATCACATGCGTCCAAATTCTAAAATTCGATCCAAACATGACGTCACATGCTGAGTTGGCCCCGACATGAGGGCCCACTTTTCAGATATTGACTCTGAATTTGGACAAAATGTCCAGACTACCCTTGTTACCCTAAAAACAGGAAACAATGGCCGACTCCCTCTCTTCCTCCTCCTCCTACTCCACCATGAAAGACAGAGAAACCAAATACCCCACCGCTCTCTCCACCCACCTCCTCCGTTCCCACTCTTCTGAAATCCCGCTCATCACACCTTCAAAGGCAAAAGGGCCTTAATCAAGGCTCGCCAACCTCCGAACCCAGCTCATCGACTTCACCAACTTCCCCACCTCCACCACTAACCCTCTCGCTCTAGATCTGCTTCTTTCATCTCCATCAGAACCAAGAAGAACAAGGTCAGACACAACAAATTATCAAACTCTAATGCTCTTACCATTTCCAAAAATCTCTCAGCAAACCAAACAACCTCTGAATCAAATCCAGATGAACACCACCAAGGTCTACCCCAATTCTGAAACCCCATAATACATGGAAACGAATTGAATCGAAACCCAAATCCAATCGCAAAACAAAGGAAACATAATCAAAATTGCAAAGCAAATCGAGCCATCGATTCCGATAGTGTCAAAATCGGAAATTGGAATCGAAGACAGCGCCGCCGATATCTCTGCAAAGCAAATCCGCCTGCGTCTCCTTCTTCATATTTGACAGCGCTGCAGATATCTCCACCCTCGCGCCCTCATGATCTCCACGCCCCTGCTTCTCTAGCTGCTTCACTTCCGCCCATCAATCAGAGCCTGAAATTCAGCCCCAATTCCATCCCTATTTCTGCCGCCGACTTTTGCCCCATCGATCCAGCTCAGGCCACTAAATCTCAGCCACCATTCAACTCGATTGCCGCCGTGACCTGATATTTTCCCAGACGGCTTCGACGAGAGCTAACGGATCACACCGGCCTCCCCAAAGCTGGGCGAGTTGCAAATCTGGGAATTCGGGGATTTCGAGGTTTGAGAGTTTATGGCGTTGGAGTCCAGATGCAGTTGAGGAGAAGGTGCAGGAGGGCGTGTGGTGGCCGGAATCTTGACCTTGAGGACGGAGGAGGATTGAGAAGCTGTTGGATCGATTTTGTTTTAGGCTTTGGAGAGATGAGAGAGATGCAAAGCGAAGCAGAAGAGAGAAAATACAAAGAAAAACGAAGAGAAAAAAAATAGAAATTAAATTAATTTCTAATAAAAGAAAAAAGAAATTATATTAAATGGGAGATGTCCATTTTGCCCTTTTTTTTAGGTTTAAAGTATGTACAGTGGGCCCTCATGTCGGAGCCAACTCAGCTCGTGACGTCATGTTTGGACCCAATTTTAAAAATTGGACGTCGGTGATGAAAATTAGAAGTGCAGAGACGATCATGATTAAAAAAAAAGATCAGGGACCAAACTGATGTTTGCCCTAAAGTTGGAGGGGTTAAACTGAATTTAGTCCTAACTTTAAGGTAACCATTTTTTTACACTGACATAGTTTATATAATTGGACCTTCATTTTATACCATCTTCAACTGAAATATCGAATGGCGTTAGAATCCTCAAAAGCAATATTTGACATTTACAACAACTTTAATTAATTATTATATATGGCATGACAAAAGGAGCTAATGTGTTTTCATCCACAAAAATTAAAAAACTCAGTCTGCTTTCAATTTCTTTTACAATTGAAAACTCGCATCCAATACTCAATTATGCGGTTGTTGCCTCCTACATGCAATAGACATATTGGATAGAGTTATGAATATCGCAAAAAACACTTTGTCACAGAATCATCTAATTAAAATTTGGCTTATGAATTTAACGAATCAGTCGGAAGTGATCTATCAACTCTGCTAATAAACCTATGAGTTATACGTGCTACTCCTCCATTGCCATGCCGATTTACAGTTTTACGAATAGTAGAACCGGGTAAGGGCAACTCCAACCTTGGGGTGCCAAACCAGATTTTGGGCCATTTTGAGACTTTGGATCTCCAACCTT
This sequence comes from Rosa x damascena, assembly GCA_001662545.1. Lineage (NCBI taxonomy): Eukaryota > Viridiplantae > Streptophyta > Magnoliopsida > Rosales > Rosaceae > Rosa > Rosa x damascena. The sequence continues at coordinate 118,392 of LYNE01000219.1, forward strand.
GTGTTTTTAGGGGCTCTGGTCCTATAAATATAGGACTTGGACTCATTTGTAGTCTCATATTTGAGACTTTTCCAAGACCAGAACTGATCACTGTACATGGGGGCCAGCCCACTTGCTGTCTCAGCCCAAATGCCGAACCAACGCGCCAGAGGGGATAATTGAAGGAGACGCGCGCGCCAACTGCTGGGAAGAGATAGCACACACGCACCATCCGCTGGAGAGAGAAGATCGCCTGCTTTTTCATCTGCAGACGTGGGCCCCACGCCAATTGCTGTCCCCTGGTGACCGTTGGAACCCCCAACGGTCATGAAATGTATGGTCCAGATTGATACTTGATCAATTTGGACGGTCCGATGTTGCCCTTTTTTTTTTTTTTTTTCTGAANNNNTTCGATCTGATGGCTCAGATTTGATGGAAAAAAACTCATCTACGGCTCTTATTAATTGAAGGGTTATTATATCCTTTTTGTTCCAAAAAAAATAAAAGAATTACCAGAAAATTAAGGGAAAAAAATCTACCCGTTGGAACAGTGAAGTGTAGGAAATTCTATAAATACCTACCCATTCTTTTCTATTTCCTCACACCAAATATCCTCCATCTTCATCACAATTTCCCATTCATTAAACCCATGTTCTTGTTCTTAAATATATCTTCCTTTTTCTTTTTTTTGTCTTGGAAAAAATGGCTCCAAGAGGGGATTCTTGGAGGCACAATGAAGAAGTTATTCTTTGCCAAGCTTGGATCACCGTTGGGGGTGATGGTTGCGTCGGAAAAGATCAAAAGTCGGATTTATTGTGGAGTCGTGTGGCGGAGGAGTACAATGCTCACAAACCGGCCGGTTGCATGGAGAGATCACATTCTAGTTGCCACGCTTGTTGGAAGAGAATAAGTCCGGCATATATGAAGTGGCGCCAAGCTCTTAACAAGGTCGAACACTTTCAACGAAGAAGCGGCGAAAATATGGAGGACAAGGTAATTATATTGAAATATGTTCAATAATGATTATTTTTTATTTCTCATGTAGTTGTTAAAAGTAAAATGTTGTTATATAGTTTATTGATCGATTTATACTAAGCCATTTTTTTTTAATATTTTATTTACTTAATATTATATGTAGCTCATGAATGTTAAATCAACGTACTACGACTCGGAAGGTTGTGATTTTGTGTTTGATCATTGTTGGCAATACTTGAAAAATACGGAAAAGTTTGGGAAAACGCCATCAATGGAAAACACCCACTTTAGTGTTCCTAATCATGTCAACTTGGATGACGATGGAACACCCACTACTGAGGATGAGCTTCCCTCATCAAGAAAGGCACGTTCTCAAGGACAGAAAGCTCAGAAGCTAGCTAAGAAAAAAGGCAATAAGCAGGATGCAGATGGCCTACGAGTTCAAATGCAGAAATGTTATGAACAACAATACAACCAAAGTAGGCCATGCCCACTTATCATGACAACATGGCCACTTATTGAAAGCATAAAAAAAAAAACTCCTCACTGGTGGTTCTGATCAGCTTGTAACTTCATGGTCCATAGGTGATCGACTAGATCGTCTTGGAGGTTTTTATTCATCACTGGACATCTAACCTCCCTATAACGACGCAAGAATTGATTTAGTTATTGCGGATTGCGCTGAACATCGGTGTCCATTTCTGTCCTCTTATATATCTCTGCTTTCCTTGGTCTGGTTGGGATATCATCCGGATCAAATGGCTCTGCTGCATCTTCATCATGCTCATCTTCAACAATCATCTTGTGCAAGATAATGCACGTCATCATGATGTATTG
>LYNE01000219.1:134151-154008 GCA_001662545.1 Rosa x damascena
ACCTGTTCTGTGTGTGGTGGAGAATAGAGACGTAAGTCAATTGTATTCTTGTATCCCTCTTTATATACCTCCATATGTGAGAAGAATAGATATCAAAAAATTCATTCTCTATATCTCGTCTTATTTGACTGAACATTACAAAGTCAGTTCCTCTCCTGAGTCCTGAGGTTTCTGGAATGATAATAAAGTTAATCAGAGCTTAGCTAATGTTCTTAAACAAATCTGAATACATACTAATTAAATTTACTGCATGCTTCTTTCTAATAGCAACAATTGTAAGACATTTTCGCTTTGCGTTGGTCATTGTATCGTATTCTCAAAGTGTTTGACAATGCGCAGGATGCAATGGAGAAGGATACAGTTGAACGAGCTACTGAACCAACTCTGAATTTGTTGGCCTATCTTAAGGATGCCTATGTACATCCTGACTTCAAGGGAGGGGAGATGTACAAACCTGAAGCCATTTACGAAGAAGAGAGAAATCATCTTGTTCCTACAAAGAGGACATCTGAAATGGCATCTCAAACGGGTAGTAAGGACAAGTTTGAAGGCTGTGAAGGACCTTTATTGAGATCTTAGGAAACCCCTTCTTTTAGTCTATACCTTTAAACGTTAGTGTTCTGTTTTCTACATGTTCTTGTAAATGCACCAGAATCATCTCATATTGACATATTCCTCCTCTTGTCTATAATAGGAAATATAATGTACTTGAAAATCATTGATCACGTACACTATCAAGTGAGAAAGTAATTTTACATGTTTACTAATTACTTCTTAAGAGAGCAGTGGAGATCAGTAATTCTCTCCAGTTACCTAAGCGAACTTTTATTGAGAAGAAGATAAGACCAATATTTGTTTTTACTTTATTAAATATAATATCATAATCAAGAGAATATCTTGGATGAGGCGGTCTTGTCACGTGATAAGTTCAAACAATCAAATAACTCAATCAAACTCCTCAATTCCAAAATCTCATATATTGTCCATGCTTTTGCTCCCGTGTAGTATTGATATTATCTATAATACTTAACAACTTGCATGCACGTTGAGTTATGATGTGGCGATCAACAAAACTACGAACACCGTACTGAAAATCTTCTCCATAATCACAGTCAAAACTCTAAAATTGCACATACATACTTTTCAGTTAGACAACAGCTAGTCGGTCATTTGTTTTGTTGAACTCAAAATCACTACCGATTAATGAGAAAAAGAGATTTATGTCACTAAATCAAATATTTAGGAATAATATTTTTTCTTATAATATCCATTTTTTCGAATAGCTCACTACCATACCCATCAAACCTGGCTCTTGATACCATGATAGGAATCAACAAATTTAAGAGAAAGAAAGTAAGATATCAGAGAATTGGGAGAAGAAGAAACAAAGTTGTATTACCCAGAACCTGCAGATGACGATTGGAGAGGCGATTGGTGATTCCTCCTCAGCAACCCAAGAAACAGCGAGAGGTTTTTTGGGTTCATGGACGAGCTGGAGCCCGAAGTCGGGGCAGCGCAGCAGAGTCGGTGGCACGATCGGCAGAGCCCAGGCAGAGGATGACTTGGGAGCTTTGGCGTTCAATTCGATCCAAAGAGCTATGCTTTTTCTGACAGGTAGAGTTAGACTCACCAACTCATTTTTTTTTAGTCAAGGCTTCTTTTTCTTCTGTTTTTTGTTAAGGATTTTTTTTTTAAATTGTCCACACAATTGAAAGTTGTTCTAAAAATTGGGGGTGAGTCCTTAACAGTGTAATGAGGTTCTCTGTTTTGTAGCTATTGTGGTCATGAGTTCATTACTGATTTAACGACATTTTATCTTTATTTTATGATAATTGAGGTCAAAAGTAGTAACCGAGGTTCTATTTGTGGTAATATTTCAATATTCTAAGTCTAAGCCAAAAGACCTCGAAGTGGTAAAATATGGTAATCAAGTTGTTATTAGTGTTAACACTTCACTATTACATGTTTGAGAACCATTTACAAATGAAACAACGAATTGTGCTAAAAGGTGGTAATTTAGTTGTTATAAGTGTTAATACTTCACTATTACAAGGTTTCATAACCACTTTACCAATAAAACAACGAATGTGTTGTAATATTGGTAAAACCTCATATATATTAGTAAATTGGCGATGAGTCTTTTCTGATGTAATGAGGTTGTCTATGTTGTAACTACTATCCTTTAGGAGTTATTTACTTATTTGACGATGTTCTTCCTTGATTTTACGACAATTGAGATCCAAAGTAGTAACCAAGGTTGTATTTGTGGTAATTCTTCAATATTACCAGTTTGAGAACCATTTGACCGATGAGCCAACGAATTGTTGTAAAACTAGTAATCAAACTTTTATTTGCGGTAATTTTTTATATTATAAGTCTAAGAACCATTTTACTGCTATGACAACGAATTGCTGTAAAAGTGGTAAAACTTTATGTATATACAGTAAATGAGGCTCGAGTCCTTGATTGTGTAATAAAGTTTTCTATTTTGTAACTAATACTTTTCTTGTGTAAATGTCATCATACATGAGATAATTACTCGTCTAGCCATGCATTTACTATAAATTACAACAATTGAGGTGTAAAGTGGTAATTATGGTCTTATTTAATTATTTATGATACTTACTTGAAATATGATTTAATTTACCAAAAAAGCATTCACTTTACCTATATGACAACAAATGTATTGTCGATCTGTTAAATAATCATATTAGACCTAAAATTTCTTAAGTCCTTATTCTTGTAATTAGGTTCTTTTTTGTGGAATTAGAGTCCTTTCTTTTGCAAATTTCATCATTGATGAGATACTTTACAACAAACTACCACATTTGACGTATTTAGTGATAATTATAGTTGTAATCAAAGTAATTACTATATTTACGATCTTTATTATAGGTTTTTGAACAATTTACATATAAAACGATTAATGAGTACTTAATATGGTAAAAAAAAAAATTTAAGTACACATGTCAAACTGTTGACCTGTACAACAGGTTTCACCAACTAATTTAATTTAATATATCTATACTATTATTTAGAGAAGAGGCTTTGTTAGCCAAAATTGAAAATTTTGACATATTTAACCCTGAAATATTAAAAAACTTTGAGAATAAATTAAATCAGAAGGATAAATACGACAATTATAAAATAGATCTTTATTAATAAAATTAAAAAGAAATGATTCCACAACCCTCACTTTTCTCTCCCACTATTTTCTCTTTGCAATAACTACCAGTGAATCTATTTCTTCTACAATAACTACTCACATTTTTAAAAAATAAAAAATAAAACAAAAAGTTTTCGTACATGCAGAGCATGTGATTGTAGACTAGTATTTATTAAAAAGTTGATGTATGACAAACATTAACACACCTTAGACTTACCCAAATTCGAGTAGTAGATAGATTATGATCTCAAACATTTAGACGTGGACCTTGTACTCGTATTGCCAGAATCTAGAACTCCCGGCTTTAATGACCAACTCAAACTTTGTAGCGTCGAACGAACCCTAACCACCGGAGTCGTGGACTCGACTTCAATCCTTTCAGCCAACCTTTCTTTAATCATTACCATATCTACTACGTACACACCTTTTCTTATTTAAAGTCATCCTATTATTTCTTAATGAATAGGGTGGTTCTATTCATACCTCTAAATTTACTATTTGGACCTCCTAATTTTTTTGAAAATTTTAAAATCCTATTTTACTCCTTAATCAAAAAAATTTCAAATACGTACAATCCTCACTTAGTTACCCAATGAATCCCCTTGCCCAACCTCAAATAACACTGCTCCAACCCTCCTGGCGTTGACGCCGTGTCAGCTGCACTTATGAAAAATGTTTCACCACGTTGATTTACTTTAGAACATTATATGAACGCCTAAATCTATTAATTGAAATCAGAGCGATGTTCTTCAATTCTCGAGCATGAGGCAAAGAAGTAGTCTTCCAAAGCCATATATAAACATTAGTAATTAAGTTGGAATAGTTGAGAACCATATCATGAATGTCAATAACTCTTCGTACAGTGTACAGATATTAATTAAAATGGAAAGGCAAAGGAACAAAAGCATTGTTCAGGAATTTCAATATCTTTAAATTTTGTGAGCAAAATTCCTATGTTTAGTTTCTGATTTGCAATCTCTCTATTGAGAGACCATAACATCTTTCTGAACAGAAGGCACCATCAGTTCCATGACTTGTAACGACTCCCTCATCATTTGTACAACCAATACCTCGTCATTCTCAAATGGTAACTGGATAATATTATTTTCAACATATACCTGAGACTGGATAATATATGGTGGACTGTAGGTCCTCTGTTTCCTGGAAAGACGAGGGTCGATCTTGGTCAGATCGGAACTTGATGACGCAAAGAAAAAAGAAAGAGAGAGAGAAAGAGGGTAAATATGGAAATTCGATGACAAAGTTTTTGAGAGGAGGTATAAATAGCAAATTTGGAGGTCTGAATAGACCCACCCTAATGAATATCCCATTATTATTCCATATACTAGGAAGATCGATGTGCCAAGTCGACTTTGCATATAGGTAAACTCAAGTAAAACTTGAGAGGTTTTATCGTGCTTTTTTTTTCACCCAAAACTTTACCAAGTTGACATGGTCAAAGTCGACCGTGAAAATGACCATAATTCAAAAGGCACCATATTCCATTGATTGGTCTCTTCTCACACTTTCTTGAAAGTCACATTTCTACAATACTCAATATTTCCTTTTCCACACTCCATCCTTGATGAAACAACCTTTGGTAGATTCCTCAGAATCATACTCTTCCCTCACATGTCATGTTCCACATAACAAGAACAAGTCTAAACAGTCCTTCTTTGGTTTGTAACCCCATTTCATCTCACCATCTTTGCCCCTCCATCCCTTCGATGCCGGAGACATTGCTGCTGATTTCATTCATCTCGATCGTTGTTAACCATCAGATTAATTACGCGACACAATAGTTTGATGAAAGAGTCTTATCCTACAACTCACTAATGTGATATGTAAAAATATCAATTTATCATTGGGTACCCTTTATCATTATTACCGCTGTAATAACTGAAATGCATGTTAACATATATAAATGGGGCAGGTGAACTAACACGACTCTTTCTCTTTGTGCTCTTTTTAGCTTCCAATAATCACGACATAGCATATTATGGCACAATTCGATGGAGTCAAAAGTCATTATATTGGTGACAAACAAGTAACATCACTCCACACAGTAACCGAATATGCCCAACAATTCTCTTTCCTTAAACGACTGATTTATACCTCTTTCAACAGCCCTTACATCACGCCAAGCATATGCTCCCTAATATTCTGCCCTTCTTCTTCCCTAATAAAACCTGCACCCTCCCACACTTCTTCTCCCTCACTACCATCATCACCAAACCCTTCACTTTCTTCCCACTCCGATTTTGGGTTTTCGGAAACCTGCAGTATTAGATGAAGTTCGGGAAAAGGCTGAAGCACCAAATGCAGGAGACGTTGCCGAGCTGGCGTGACAAGTTCTTGTCATACAAGGACTTGAAGAAGCTTGTGAGGCTGATTTCTTCGGCTCCGGCGGTGTTGAATGGCAAGTCCGGTAAGGCGGAGGCGGAGTTTGTGTACCTGTTGAACAATGAGATCGACAAGTTCAATGCCTTCTTCATGGAGCAGGAGGAGGACTTCATTATCCAGAATAAGGTTAGTAATTTGTTGTTGATCGCATTATATGGTACAGACCCAAAACAAAAAATGATTGTATTTGTAGAGTTATCGTTCTTCAGAGTTTAGAGAGATCAACATTACTTGTTCTTCACTGTTGGCCGATCATCATGTATGACTCGTTCAGTTGTTAATTCCGACTCATATGAATAGTTATTCCTGGTTTTGGCGGAGTCAACTCTGTTGACTCGGTAGACCAGGTTAACTCGGTTGCTAAATCAAAGTTGAATTTTCTATAATCTAAAACAGAGTGAACCAGATTTTATTTTATCTTAACTGAGAAAAGTTCAATCACTTAGATTTTTCTTTTTGCATGAAAATGATGTATTCTTTCTTTTCTGATGAATTCATTTTCGATAAAAGTTTCTAATGACTTTATGAAATGTGAATTTTATACATCACGTACGGTTATTCGAACAATTATAAAAATTTAGGCTAAAATTACTATGTAAATTTAACTTTATATGAGCTAATAATAAATCATACTATAATTTAACTGTAGACGGTTTAAACTATCTTTTTTATCTCCATTATCGATTGTAGTGTTGTCTTCGAAAAGCAAACAACAAGTAGAATATGTCACTTTAGAAAATAGTTAAGGATGTTTGTAGAGATCAATGGAAATAGCTGGTCTTGTACAGTAAAAGTGACTGTAACTTGTGGTCTCTGAATGAAGGAATTGCAGCAGAGAATAAAAAAAGTAACTGACACATGGGGACCGAATGGTAGTCATGCTTCAAAGACTATATATGAAGATGAAGTCGGGAAGCTTAGAAAAGACATTGTTGATTTCCACGGTGAAATGGTGCTCTTGGTCAACTACAGCAATATCAACTACACAGGTAGTAATCCATGCCCATTGGTAATGAGGCTAAATAGCTCACTTCAATATTTTTACTACAGAAGTTCAAGAAGTTACCGTCTAGTTCCTAATGTCATTGATTTCATTCCCTTCCCTTCAAAATTTTGAGCAAGTCTTGATCTACTTTCCTAACACATGATAAATGGTATCTAACCACAAACATGCATCAAACATCAAGCATCAAGCATCAATCACCTACGAACAGCTAGTTACTTGCTAGTCGTTGATTGATGAGGACCTCCTGCACGAGAACCGTTGTACCTACGGGTCTAATATATATATATATATATATCGCATCTTTTTATAATTAGATCGTAATCATCACGTGGTTTTTACATAATTTTGGATTATATATACAAGTCTCGTAAAAAATGACTCTGTCATCTTATTGTTTGAATTGTTGTACGGCTTCATCTCATATAACACTGTCTAAAGTCAATGAATAATATTAAGTCATAACAAAATATTTCAATGAGACTATTTATATCACGTGACAGTATTGAGTGATAGAACATTCTATCTAAAAGAAAAGTATATTGTCCAACAACCGGAAGGTAACATCAAATTTTGGCACATTCTATCTTTCAGGCCAATTATGATGTGTCACCCAATAGTCTCACATGACATGAACAAGAATCTGAGGTTGTATCTAGCAAAGTAAATTTTTAACATAACCTAAACTTCATTATGAATGGAGCTTGAATTGATCCTGGAAGCCTTGGTTTATCCAAAAACAAGCCTTTTGAAGCATTGATCACCACAATGTGAGAAATCACATCTTTCATGCATAATAAGTATGCTTAAGAACAACTTTTGATTTGTGTAGGATTGGCCAAAATACTGAAGAAGTTTGACAAGAGAACAGGTGCTCTGCTGCGCTTGCCATTCATCCAAAAAATACTAGAGCAGCCCTTCTTCACCACTGATCTTATCTCAAAGCTTGTCAAGGAATGTGAAGGCACCATCGATGCAGTGTTCCCAGTGGAGGAAGAAGAGGAGAGGAAAAGAGAAGTAAAGGAAGCAATAACAGTTGCAGGGGAAGGAATATTTCGAAACACAGTTGCAGCTCTACTGACAATGCAAGAAATCAGAAGAGGAAGCTCTACTTACAGTCAGTATTCTCTACCACCAATCAACATGCCTGCAGACTCGGATCTCATCCAGTTGGTCCAACTCAACCCTCCCATAGCAATAGTCTAGTGAGAGCTATTAGCTAGGGAGTTAAGCCGACAAACTGAAGATAGCTTTATATAATATATATACAGGATAGCACAGGAACTGGAAAATGATCAGACGATTCTTATGTAATCGTTTCAGAGAACCTGCTACAGACTACTGTCATGTATCTTATCATATATGGTACTAGGTAGCAAGGAGAAGAGTTATGTTTTAGTGATTAGTATTTTTGTTTTTTAAGATCAGTAATTACTTACAGTACGCCATTTGGTTTGGTTCATAATAGTTGGAGAAACCATATATATGCTAGAGTTGATCAGAGGATCACAGGTCAATATTTCATTAGCCAGATAATTTGATATGTTGTGTTATCACGGTTATAGTTTAAGACTTTAAGACCACATCTATATCGTAAAGATCTAACAAGCAACAAATCTATGAAAAAGAAATTGAAACAATCTATATGATCGATTAAAAGGCGGGTAGGAAATGCTTGACAATTGGGACTCTGACAGAGATTTTCTTGAAACACAAAGAAATCTTTCCACACTACAAGGCTGATGTTATGCGAGCTAGCTAGTTTTTCTTCACTTACTTGGATGGTGCTGGAATAAGCTTAAGCCAGTAATTCCACTACAAAACGAAGTCTAAGGCGAGAATCATTGAGCCAAAGAAGCAAGTGCCCAAGTTTTTTGGTCTTCGTCTTTAAGAGAATCCCCGAAAATAAAATCCTTACAATAAAGTATGGTTGAGGCTACTTCCGCTCTACCATTTGCTCGAATGGTAGAGCGGAAGTAGCCTATTTATTTATGTAACATCCAGAATTGTCTATTTATTTGATTCAATTAAATGATTAAACGATCTCTGATTCGATCGAATTTTTTAAGAATTAATCTTTAAAAAGATAATAAAATATGAACGATTGAATTATGAAATTTTAAAGTTAAAATACGTTAAGCAGAATGAACCTATACATTATTCCTAATTCCATCGAAAAAAAAAAAACCCATTATTCCTCAATATAATTAATTTTTTACATGAGATGTATGCCATATAAATGGCCTCTAGCTCCTTCTTATTTGTTACCCGGTGTAAGCGGTCACCCAAATATCAAATATCAATCATTCTCTGAAATTTGAGAAACACAACCAAACCTTCTCCTTCTCCTTCTCCGAGGTCGTTAGTGGACCATGCAATTCATTCTCAGATTGACTCAACAAGAGCACCTCCACAGAGGTAAACCCAATTCTGACCCCTAATCTTCACTTCCCTATCTGGTGTTTCTGTGTGTTCTTTTATCTTCATTTTTTCTTTTTGGTTTCGTGTTCTATTTTCTTGCTGGGAAATGAAAAGAAAATACGAGGAGTTGATTGGCAATAAGAACAGGGTTTTATTTTTGGTTGAAAATTGTTGTTTATTGCTGGCCTGAAAATACAGTATGGGGATGTTGTTATTCTCTGTTTGAATGAATCTGATCGCCTTTAGTAAAGGTCGAACTTAATTACCCAAAGAGATTGGTGCTTTTGGAATTTTTTACTAGTTTAGCATCACCAACAAGGCTCTACCATACTAGAAGGCGCATTTCGATGTTCCAGGGATGATGAAATTAGTGTTCTGTTATAAATCTTGCATCCCCAAATTAAGATGAGACTGTGAAGTTGTGGTAGAGCTGCCCTTTTGAGCTGTTTAAAGAAATTTCTTGTTGAATGTTAGGTTAAGATTATATGAGCACTTACTTCACAATACTGTCTCAAGTTTGTAGACTTTCTGAAGTTCATAGATTTTTGGCTGCCCTTTTTGCCTGCTAGGAGTAAATCATATGAATTCTGGGACCATTAAGTTTTCTCTTAAGAATTCCTTTGCTTGTCTTGTTTTTCTACTATTTCTTTTCCCATAAATTATTAAATTGTATGTTTACATGTTTCAGAGCGATAAGAGTAGGCCTTGCTCGAAGTTGTTATATTCGACAATGAACCATAGAATGGCATCTTTAGCTAGAGCTCCGTTCATGATGCCTACCAATACTGTTCCCAGACTCCATATCCGAACCCTGAACTTGTTAAAAAGCTCAAACTCAGTACATTTACACACTTTCCCTCACATTCAGATAAAAAGTCCCCCTGTTTGCTGCACAAAACTGTCTTCCTGGGATCCCTCATCTGACACATACGCCCCCACAGACAGTGCCAGTGATAACTTTTTGAATAAAACCACCAACATATTTGAAACCCTTTCCTCTGCTGCCACTGCCGAAGCACCAGATACCAACAGTGAAAAGCTTAATGGCACAAGTAATCAGACAGGAACCGAGCTTCAGGTCCTCAAATGGCCAATGTGGCTTCTGGGCCCTTCTTTTCTCCTCCTCACTGGCATGTTGCCAACACTGTGGCTACCAATATCTTCCATATTTCTTGGCCCCAACATAGCAAGCCTACTTGCTTTGGTTGGACTCGATTGCATTTTTAATCTTGGTGCAACCCTTTTTCTCCTCATGGCTGATTCGATAGCCCGGCCTAAAAGTTCAGCACAGGCCTGCAAAAGCAAACCTCCCTTTAGCTACAAGTTTTGGAATATAGTTGCAACTGTGACTGGATTTATCATTCCCCTGATGATGGCTTATGGATCCCAACAAGGTTTCCTCCAACCCCAGTTGCCTCCCATCTCATTTGCAGTTCTATTGGGTCCCTATCTTCTGCTTATCGCAGTACAGATTCTGACTGAGATGCTGACTTGGAATTGGCAGTCACCGGTTTGGCTGGTAACCCCTGTGGTTTATGAGGGTTACCGTTTGTTGCAGCTGATGAGAGGATTGAAGCTTGGAACTGAAATCATGGCACCAGCATGGATGATGCATACAATTAGAGGACTGGTGTCCTGGTGGGTTCTGATTCTTGGTATGCAGTTGATGAGGGTTGCTTGGTTTGCAGGCTTCGCTAGTCGATATCGTCAGCAACCGTCGCCTCCTGGTGATAATTAGTACTATATACCTAGTTTTGTGGCTTTGAATATTGCTTGTTTTTGTAAGGTGAAGAAATATGTGGTTTAATAACCCTATTCTTTGCTTTGTTCATATATAAGTTATGGATGTACATGGACCGTATATCTCTGAACTATCTAGGAATATACCGAAAAGAGATGTCATCTTGTCTTATACATTACAGTAATCTATTTTTCTATTTGGTTGAATCATGATGTCTCATTAACAAGAGGAGAAATATCATTTTGAGGAAAAATAGATTGAATACATTTAGAGGGATATCTTCATGCATACCTACAGCTGCACCAAGAGGCCGAAGCAAAACCCAGGTTACCAACTAGCTCCAGGAGAATCCGCTACACAAGCTAACGTAATGATCCAAGCGAAGCCTAGGCCTAGGGCATAACGATTAACTGGGATAAATTCAAACTCCATCTCTTCTTCATGACAACCACGAGAACTAGAGTCATGCTCAATGTTGCAGAGATCATAATGACGGCCGGAAAAGACAGTATCGGTTGTTATAAGGTCATAGGGGCTTTTACCAAAGATGGAACTAAAAAGATTCTCGACACCCTGTTGGAGAGCCGCCTTGGCCCCAGCCCCCATGTGAAGGCCCAGACTTTGATTCCCTGACCTTGCTACCGTGAGGCTTATCTTTTTTTGCTTACCGACCTTGGGCAATTTGCTTTCACGATTGCTTGGAGGACCTCTGATTCTGGAAGACATGCCTGCCAAATTGGGGATTTTTAGTAATTTGAATCTCAATGTTTAATGTTCACAGTTGAGAACAATGTCAATATAATATGTTGAAATATCTAAATTCACACTATTATAGTAACGCTCTTTGTAATTTGTTATAACAAAAAGGAACAAAAATAAAATAAAATTCAAAGATAGTGTCTCAACTATGGACAACTTAACAAAAATCATAGCTATTAGAGAGGGGAAATTTTTTTTTTCTTCTTCCGTTTGGTGGTGCCTCCTTGCATTGTCAGACAGACCAAGCTATTGAAATCTGGCATCAGTTTGACGCAGTTGCTGTCAGAGATGATTTACAATCTGGTGAGTGAAATGTTAGAAAAGAAGCTGTTGAGATCCGTGGATCTTCAAGTGTAGTTCTTGATCCGTACGTATGAAGTAGTTAGGGAAGCATGTGGTGATCGGTGGATCAGCAAATGCAGATCGTGATCCATGTGGTGTAGATTGGCATAGCGATGTGTGGTCGAAGCTACAAATCGTTATCAGCAGGGTGTTCTAATTTGGTGGCAAACATAATAAGGTGGTGGTTTCTTTTCAGTTTATAGTTATCGTTTGTTTGAGGCTTTCTGAATCTATGTTCAGATCTCAAATAAGTCCATAATCTTAGTATTGTCGTCATAGGTTCCGGTGGGTGCTTGGATTTGGGTAACTGGTCTATTGTTAATAGATCCAGTTTTCTACCGACTTACGACCTTACGTTTTAGTACTAGCCTACATTGATGTGATCTGAATAATCTGGGATGACCCACTCAATATTTTTCTATGTGGTCAATTGTCCTAATTATTGCTAACTATTTTGGTCAATTTGGTTATTTTCTCTTCCTAGTCTGGTTGCTTAATTTTATTTTATTGATGTCTGTCGTTGATTATAATTTCTTAGTGGATAACTGATTTGTAACTGCAGTTTGTTACACTCTTATCTTTTTTAATAATAAAAAAAAATTTATGGACAACTCCATTTGTTTGTACATGTCTCAATTGCTTAATCTCTAGAATTCTTGTCTTTCTCAAAAACAAAAACAAAAAACAAAACAATATCCGATCGAGTTAGTAAAGAAAAAGAAAAGTCATGAAATTATGCAATTTAACCCAAGTATGTTATATGTCTTCCCAAAATTACGTAAAGTATAAAACCGCTTTGATCAGAACCGGAGCAACCGGTGACAAACCAAAACACCCGAGAGACTTGAAAGAGAAAGAGAAAGAGAAAGAGAAAGAGAGACACGAGAGTCCCACGTTGCTGCTGCCCCTGCTTTGCATCTCTCGAGTTTTCCCAACCCACTAATCATTCGAATCCCTCAACCGGGAAACCGCTCACCTCACCCGGAAAACCACCCACCACCTCTTCTCGGTCCTCACTCCGATCGCTTCCAATATGAGCACCGGCGAGCTTCTCAACATCGACCCCCAAGAGCTCCAATTCCCTTGTACGCCCTTTTTCAAACTCACCCTCTTCAACTCTTTCGCTTTCAGATCCGTTTGTTCTTGTTTTTTCCTATGTTTTCACTGTTTCTGATTTCACCCTTTTTGTGTTTTTGATAACCCAAGTTGAACTGAAGAAGCAGATCTCGTGCTCTCTGCAACTCTCCAACAAGACCGATGACTATGTGGCTTTTAAGGTAACTCGATTCCACTTCATTAATTTCTGCTAATTTTTATCGTCTACTGTTCTTATGTTTCCTTAAAATTTGGTCCTTGGATTAATTTTTGTGAATTTGGATGGTGTCTTTTTTTTTTTTTTTAGGTAAAGACAACAAATCCCAAAAAGTATTGTGTAAGACCCAACACTGGGGTTGTGTTGCCAAGGTCCACATGTGATGTTATAGGTACACACACTATATTTCGAGCTTGATTAGTTTCGTTTTCGTTGCGAATTTCGCTTTAATTAGTGATGTGATATACCTAGAGTAACATGGTTTGTGTATGAGAGTAGTGACTATGCAAGCGCAAAAGGAGAAGCCGTCGGATATGCAATGCAAGGACAAGTTCCTTCTTCAGAGTGTAGTTGCCAGCCCCGGGGCTACCACCAAGGATATCACCCCAGAGATGGTAGTTAGATTACTAATATATGGTGTTTTGTGTTAGTTTTTGTGATTTAGTGCTGCTGATATATACATGTGTTCGTGTGAATGTGTAGTTCAATAAGGAGTCTGGGCATAATGTCGAAGAGTGCAAGTTGAAGGTTAACTATGTTGACCCGCCTAGGCCCCCATCTCCGGTTCGGGAAGGTTCAGAGGAAGGTTCATCACCTAGGGCTTCAGTGGACAATGGGAATTTTAATGATTCCGAGTTCAAAGCTGTGAGTACTTCATGGACTTGCAAAAGAGTTGAAAGAAATTTTTTATTTCCACCTTTCTATTTCTGTTTTCACTTTAATTGATTATCTTGCCGTTCTGTAATTTTAGGCTCCAAGAGCTTTTGGTGAGAGACCTGAGCCTCAAGATAACTCTGAGGTATTTTGTTTTAGTTTAAACCATGCGGTATATTGGATGTTGAAATTAAGGGACTTATATGGATGTGACTTGCAGTGTCTTTTGAGGAAATTATGATTAATAATATTGATTGTTGATGCATGATTTATGATTCTGTTTGTTTGTTTGTTTGTTTAGTACAGTATAACTAATAAATTGGTTTCATGATATAAAAGTCAGTTATCAATACATTCATGGTGCATGAGATGTAAAATACTATAGCATTTTGCGAAACTCGTTGGACTTCTGACCCTATCCAAGTGTGTAGCCACTCAGGTTTAACTATCCCTTAGAGTTTGAACAGTTCAAGGAACTCCCAGTTTCAGAGTTTAAAACTGCCTTTTATGTCATGGCAAAGCATCTTAATGATCTAGAAAACTTGAAAATTGCATTCTATGTCCAAATGGTGACTCTAGGTTGTGCTTACCTGAGTTGGCTAAAACCCAGAGTTTGCTATATCTTGTGAAGTTATTTCAAACATTCAGAGTTTGCCATTCAGAGTTCCTGGCCTGTTTTCCATTAGATTCCTTCTTTCCTAAATACATTACCCCCCAGTAACCATTCTTTAGTTGTTAATTCCTCTCTCGGTGTAGATTTTGAGGAGTATGGGACTTTATTAGTCTCTAAGCCTTGCATTTTAAGTTAAAGACAGATGCACTTTTCCCACTACATTATAATGAGCTTGCACATTATTTAGACCTGAGTAATTATTTTAAGTTTGCCATTTAGAGTCACTTTGAATCTCGTTTAACCATTTTGGATGTTCATTGTACATTATATTCATCATTTGTCCTAGCATTGACATTGCATACTTTTCAATGGTATGAGCTTGTCAATTATATGCTGGAATGTTAATTTTGCAAGTAATATCTGTAATTTCAGGCTAAGACTCTTATTGCGAAGCTGACTGATGAGAGAAATTCTGCTATTCAGCAAAATAATAGGCTTCAACAAGAACTGGTAAGAATGTTTTGTCCATATTTCTAATAGATGTTATTGGGGGCTTATGGGAGACGTATCTGTAGTTCTGTACTTTTGGCACTTTGTTCGTTCTCTCTTTCCGGAATTGTATCTTGATATGATTTTCTTCATTGAACGAAAGATTCTAAAAGTTTTCAGGATTTCATGCTTGTGAGACTTGGTCGTTTAAGTTAAATGAGTTGCATTATTAATTTTATTGAGTGTTATTTTTTTTAGAAAAGCATCATTCTGGTATGGGAAAGCTACTGCTAAACTTCTCGATGCCTATGTTGCATTCGTAAAAGGATGTGTAACTAGATGTTTAATGTTTTAATGCACACTGAAAACACAGCGTCTTTAATATTATCTTTTGCCCTAGCTGTTGTGTCCAACTTAACTGACAGTAGATATTTCGTGAAACCAATATACTTATGATAATATTACAAATGTCAACTTTACACAGTTAAGCTGTATATCTTGTCTACCTATAAGCAATGAGCCTTTTGGTGAAGGTGACGACAAGATCACAGAATTCTGTTATAGAGTACTAATAGAACTCCACTAATGCTTTGCTGTCCTTGTGGTTTGAAGTGTAAAAAGAAGGTTTACTTTTTCAATATGACTGGCCATATGGTTCTGATTTGCACTCTTTTACTGAAACCTTAGAAAGATACCAGTGTTTCATCTTAATTCAGTTTCCTTCACCCACCCATAACCCCACTTTATTTGACTTTTTAAGTGCTACTCTGTTGTTGGTTCTTGTGAGGTGAAGGGTTGAATATGGCTGTTTGGGTTAAGATTGGGATATGGTTCACATTTGAGATCTGACCAATACTTCTACTCATATCTCGAGTATACCAGCCGGAAAACTCCTCTAATGATTTAGCAGAAGTTAAATCTTAAACCACCTTTAGAATTTCTACAATTTGTTTATTATGAATAAGCTCTATGAGAAAGGATCAAGAGTACATGTTGGAAGGACTAGCTGGATGTGTCGAAAGCCGAGTCTTTTGTTATTTTGTCATAGTTCAAATGCTGTCCTTATCTATTCTATAATGTGTAAGTTTCCTACTTTCATTGGAATTTTGCCACTCATCTCTTTATAAGCTGTTACCGAAAATAAACAAAGGTGATGAGATTAGCAAATTATGTTTACATTGTAAGCTAAGTTTACAGTTCGATTGTTAGTAGCTCCACCGTCTAGTTATATACTTGAATTTTTCTTGCACTTAAAATAAGGGGATTGGTACTGGTTTTGGCAATTTTTACTTTTGTTGAGTAGTTTGATATTTTAGTTTAACCCCGTATAAATGTAGCTAAATGATGTTATTTCCTGTCCAGGATCTTTTGAGGAGAGAGGCCAACACAAGCCGTGGTGGTATTGCATTTATATATGTTGTTATAGTGGGTTTGATTGGCATTATTTTGGGGTACATTCTGAAGAAGACATGACCAGCAGAGACTCTTCATATTCCCGTGGCACTATATTTGCTAGACAGAGAAATGTAAAAAGAAAAAAAAAATCAAAAATTTGAATGTGTGATTGACTAGCAGTAACTTTGGTTATTGTGTTTTACCAATCTTTATTGAAGCTAGAAACATGTGAAACGTGAGACCATTTAGAGGAAACTTTTTTGTCAATTGTATCAGCAGGTGTTGTTGTCTAATGGGTTTGTAATTGTCAGGGAAATCAAAAGTTTTTTATTGTGTGGTGACTGACTTGGTTTCAATTGGGGCTCTTATCTGTTTGTGCAATTTGGCATTTGTGGATGGAGCTTATATATTAATAGTAATTATGTATCTTTTTTATGTATAACTTCGTTGTGAACAACTCACTGAAAGAAAAACTATATAACAGGTGATTGAAGAAAAAATGTCATAAACTTTTACGTTTGTTTAATGTATTCATATTATGGGCTAGAATCGCAATCCTTAACAAGTTGAGTATGTATTTATATTACAATAACCAAAGTATGAGTTCAAGTCTACACAGTGGCCTTATTTGGATGCACCAAGGTCGGAATTCCCATCTTTTCTCAGATGCAAGAGTTGCATCTGTCTCTGCCGTGCATCAGATCATGTAAATGGCAAGGTGGCCAGAAGATGATGAGCATCCAAAATCTCAGTACCCTATACAGCTTGCCATAAAAAGAAAATGAAAGAAGAGCAGTACCGCGCTCAGAAAATTAACTGATAGCAAACTTTTTACATTATGAGTTCATAAAAAATAATCTCCGCTTTCAGTCTTTAAAGATGGTAAATGTAACTTATAATTCTCTGAAGCTGTTGAGTTGGTTCAAAATATCAACTCATTAATCACCCTGGATTTGAGGATCGTGACATGCTATATACTCCAAATATGGGTCCATCATCTCTCTGAATCCATCATGAATTTTCAGGTGCTTTTATCATGTTGCAGCGAACAACAATCTTCCGAAAATCTTCAAGACTTAGCTGCAATTCATATTAAAAAAAAAAAAAAGAAAAAAAAAAGACTGCGCTTCAGTAATGTATACAATATAACCGAGATTACGAAAGTTGACTGCAAGAGTGACTTGATCAAGTACAAGGAAATATCCAAAGGAACATTAAGGACAGCAGGTACTGACCTTTGCATCTCCATCACTATCAAAGAGATGAATCATGTCAGCCACCTCCTTATCAGTCCACATAAAATCATGAGCAATAGCTACTCTTTCTAAATCTCTAGCAGAAATTCCCCCATTGCAATTCTCTGCATGCCAGGAGTTCCGCATCAACATCCAAGATCAAGAATTGAAAGGCGCATACTTCTTTTAGGAAAGTTAAAGAGTTCAAGTCTATAACTGTTGTCTACTAATAAGGTTTCAGGCTTTTAAGAAGATTTACCTATCATTCACTAAAAAGTTTAACATTAATTATATTTATTTTCCCTATTTTATGTAAATCTTATGAAAGAACAACATCCACTAAGAGAATGTGCCACAAGAGCATATTAGAAATAAGAATGTGAAACCCAGACACCACCACCTATTTTAGCAGTGGGTTTTCTGTAAACAATGCTCGTGTGCTCATGCCAAAGAATCTTCAATGCGCAGTTAAAAATTTTCAATCTTCAGCTAATCTATACTCATAATGGCATGAGGGAAACTAATTATCAGCCAATCACTTATACTAAACCAGTCTTGTGTTATTATCCTTACTATTTCTTTCTACCATTGGCTTTCATATACCACCAGTCTTTAACACTTCCGAGGTTCATATGTTCTGAAGCCGTGATAGTGTTTTGGTATTGCAGCAGGGTTTATGTTAACCGGTGCCAATTTTTGGTTCCATTTCAGGTATTTACCATTAGAAGACATTAAAAGGGCTGATGGGCAACTAGTCATTGTCTCTCCTTAAACTACCCAAATCAAGAGTAATGATAAAGCCCTAACCACACCACAGACACAAGATGGAGATAATATAATTTACCATCAAACTGAAAGAAGTGCAAAACAAACTCATCCTCTGTCATCTGCAGCCGACTAGCAAACTGCTGGATACAAATCAAAGATGGGACAATTTAGATAAGGACAAAAAAGGAAAATGGTGAAGCATCTTGCGTTTGAGATAACAAACCGAGTTTTTCCTCTTCCTCCCTGAATCTTGCTGAATTTGATTCTCTCCTTTTCTTTCATTAACATTAGCTTTTACCACACCTGAAACAGCAGAATCTTGCAATGAGAGAGCAATTGCCTGCATATAAATACAAATGAATCAGTATAGTTTCCTGGTAATCCCCAAGGACCAGCATCAGAGGAGTTGGTTAATGGCTCTATACTCTAATGAGTCTAATCTGGCAACGCACAGTTATATGTATTTAAAATGATATCGACACTCACCTGCTTCAATGCCTCATCATCATCAAGGTAATCCGAGTTGCTCAAACTACTTCTTCTTGAACGAGCCTTTTTAGGTTTTGAACCTTTATTCTTCACCAAGATCGGCATTCAGCAAAAACAGAATTCAAAAAGTCAGCCATATAGTCTAGCTTATGTCATTGCAAATGGCCTTCTAGACCTATAAAAACGAATTTAAACAAAGCCTACCCAAACCAAGCATTCAAATTTACACGTCTGATCATGCTCAAATATTTGTTGAAGCCTTGTTTACAAGCACATCAACAATACTATCTTAAAATTCTGGTGCAGCATCCTCAATGAAACAATCTATACCCATCTAGACCCAACTTTGCATAGTCCAACCCTCACTGCACTAGCAACTTTGCTTGTGGTTTATAGCCTTCTAAGTTGAAAATACGCTAGATTAGTTAAAAGGGTTAATCAGAACTATCTACTTCATGCTTCACGTTGCTTTTCTATAGTTCATTTAAATTATCTGAAGCTACAATCTTTCCTGAAACTCCCAGTAATATGAATCTTGACCACATAGTAAAATCTCCAGACACACAGAGCTAAAAATCAATAACCTTTTTCTTACGTGCACTAGATGATTTTTCATCCTCAAAATCCTCATCATTAGCTTCGTCTTCACTAGAAGAAGCCTCTTCAGGCCTATACTCATCGTCGTCGTCCTCCTCCAAGACCTTCGCTTTTCCCTTCCCCTTCCTCTTCGTCGCATTCTGGGCCGAACCCATTAGAGAGGAAGCGATTTTGGGCAGACCCAGAGCCTCCATTCTGGCCCTGTTGTGTGCAATTCTCGCTTGCCTCTGCTTCTCGTACTCTGGAACACCACCATCTTGTGGGTTTTGTTCCTCTGAGCCTGAGCTCGAGTCCTCGGGGGTTTCTTCGTCTGAGGGATCAGAGTGTTTGGGCATTTTTGGATTCGACTGTGGGATTTTGGGATTGTGAGAGCAAATTGGCTCAAGAGACGAGTTGGTTTCAGGGAATTGAGCCTCGGCACCGAAACGATATAATATGTTGTTCTTTTTTTTTTTTTTTTTTTTTTTTTT
>LYNE01000220.1:9659-58444 GCA_001662545.1 Rosa x damascena
TTCTTGCGTTCCTCCCTTGGCTGCCTGTGCAATTTGCATCCTCTATATATGTGTAGAAGCAACGCCAACACTAATAGACTCCTAATAGGAAAGGATCTTGGTGATTGGATATTGACCAAATAAAATATCAAGTCCTAGAAAACTTAGGATTACACTACATCACCTTAAAAGACACGGGAATACCTTTTCTAAATAAACATTGAAACCAAAAGATAATTTCCCAACATATCAGTTTGTATAGGAATGCCAATATGACAAAAAAAAAACTTGTACTAACACATCTTTTAAAATAAGAGGAAAAAAAAGAGAATATATACATCCCACATGAGAAAAATAGGACCTTGCCTATGAGTTTATAAGAGTTTGGGCCACTCCATTCATTGTCAATTGGTTTTGGATGTGAATCCCAGATTATTTTATCATGGTATTAGAGTGGTTATCCCACGTGTGCATGCCTCACAGCCACACGGGCTCTATGTCATCCAAAATTGTCCACGTGTATGGCTTAAAAATTCGCCACACGTGCAGGGGCATGTTGATAATATATACATCCCACATAGGAAAAATGGGACCTTGCCTATGAGTTTATAAGGGTTTGGGCCATTCCATCCATTGTCAATTGGTTTTGGATGTGAACCCCAGATTACTGGCATGTAGAGAATATATACATCCCACATAGGAAAAATGGGACCTTGCCTATGAGTTTATAAGGGTTTGGGCCATTCCATCCATTGCGAATTGGTTTTGGATGTGAACCCCAAAATACTTTATCATTTTATTCTATATAAGTCAACTAAGCAGACAAATAAGACAATAAGGGTGTAACCATTAATAACATATACGAATGAAATACAAACGCATAAGAAGGGTCATATCGATGGCAATTCACATTTAGAGATGACAAGTCATCTGTGAAATCTATTCAAAAGCAAACAAAGAGATAGGCCCTTTATCATCATGAATGGGGTAAATTCAATCAAATACATAATATTCTGAGTAAACTTACAAAGAAGAGAGAAAATCTTACCCAAGAGGATATTAAAAGTGCGAGAGAAATCTTTTGACTCCGCACCAAACGCCTTGACCTCATGTCGTATATCTCAATTTCAAGAGACCCTGCGAAATCAAAGCAAACTTGCAAAAACTATGAAACTTCAAAACCTAATTATTCTAGCAGAGGTAATGAATATATAGAAGACAGCCTAACTACCGAGTTAAAAGAAAACACAATAAAAAATTGACAGATTTGAGAAATCCATAATAAAAAGCTAGGAATAGCTTCTAAGATAGTAAATTGCATATGAATTAAAGAAATTAACAATGAAAAAAAGGTATAATAGAAGAGGAAGCGTACATCATCGAAGAGGACGAAGCCGGTTGCTTCATCGCGCTTTTGTCGTTGGATTCCTTTATAACCAGATTTCGGTCTTCTAAAAATTATTTTTCCTTAGATAATTGGAGAGAGAGAGAGAGAGAGAGAAGGGAGAGATTCTGGCAACAGATCAGTTCAGGTCTTCATGACGTGGGAATTTGGTTTTTTCTTTGATCGTGGAAAGTGGGAAGTTTTCATTCTCCAAAAATTTTAATAAAGCAGCGCGCTTAGCTTTTCTAAATTTTGATCGAGGTTCCCGCAATTCAGAATTTTTTTTTATATCAGTCGCTGTAAGGCCCGATGTGTATGGCCATGTTAGAAATCGGAAATAAGAGAATGCTAGGTTAAAATATTTGTAACATCAGATTTTGGTTAACCTGATGTCAATTAGGCGATGTCTATGAAAGGATTTGTAGTAGTAGTACTTATCTCAAGTGAAAGAGCATACTTTTTAATCAATTTTAAGCATATGTAGTTAGCATGAATTGCATAATCAGTTACGTAATCTTGTATATTACAAAAATTCCCAGCTCATACATGTTAATCACAACGGTGTGACCAAAGCTCTATTTTTCAACCTGTATATATGCATATATGCCTTCAGAAAAACCTATATATATCCTTGTGATAAAGCATACCCAAGGCACCAGCAATAGAATATAAAACATAATAGTAGAACTCTATCATCATACCAATACTTCTTCAAACAGGAAGAACAAGAATAAGTTTTATTGAAATGGCACGATTCAATACAGCGAGTCTCAAACTAATTGTCTTTTTCGTTTTTCCGAGCATGGTGTTGAGTGCACAATATTGGGTCGGAGACGATGATATTGGCTGGGGAACTTTTGGAGAAGATTACATGAGGTGGGCTGCTAGCAAAAATTTCCATGTCGGAGATGTTCTCAGTGAGTACTGATTACTGCAGTTAATTTTTTATTTTTGGTCTGAGCATTCCAGTTAATTAATTTGCTGCTTTCATCACTTTTTTTTTTTGTCTAAAGAACAAATACTCATATAATAAATCTAAATCTTCCTTGCTCAATTTTTAATGGTGATATGATTGCTGTTTTAATTCGTCATGTATATATCTAAACTATCTTATTTAGATATATTGTATTTTTCATTTGAAGATTGTAATTATTCTTTTTTGTATATTTTGTCTTTCTATGCACGTGATGAGTCTGCACGATATGTACATAAAAATGGTGATTAACTTAATATATGTTGTTAGTTCATTCTCTAAATGCTAAAATTATTGGAGCATGTATTTAATTAGTTGCTTAACAGTATGGTCTATGTTAAGAGTATTGTGTCTTTTCCTTGTCTCATTAATTCATTACCTTGTAGTTTTATTGGTTTTGTATAAGTTATGATTATAATTCACATACTAATTTTTTTTGTTTCCCAGTCTTCAGCTATGATGCAAAATTACACAATCTTGTTGTAGCAGCTAATAGTGACCTATATGAGCAATGTAATTACACTCCAAACTTGGGAGTGTATCAGAGCGGCTTCGACACTTTAACTTTGCCGGTTGCTGGGACGTATTATTTCTTCTGTTCATATCATTGCCACCCGTTCGCAATGAAATTTTACATTAATGTAACCTAGCTACATAATCTAATTGAAAGTAACCTATGTAGAGAGAAATCTAGTTAGTAGTTTTTCTTTACATTAAGAGTTATTTTAAGAGTTTCTGTACCACATAGTTTATAGTTTCACATAAAACTCTAAAGGAAATGTTTCCTTCTGGAATTTGCAAGACCCGTCAATACGGATTTTGGTTCGCATGCACTCTCCTTACAAACTTTATGGACGTTACATGTATTTCAAAATTAGTGTTGATGATAAGATATAAAGTTTGCTTCACGAATGGTGTCAAGGTTTTACTTTTAACATTTATACCTCCAATTGAGGTAAAAAGTTCGAGTCTCATTTTTTAAGGAATTACAACAAGAAAGAAAAAAAAAAGATTGCGTGAGAATTTAAAAATGATTATGGGTGGTCATTTCCAATTGTTTCACATCCTCACAAGTCCTAGGATACCGTTACCGGCCACTTGCCAACATATCGCTACGGTTCTAAATAAGAAAAACATAATTGGTTAATCACAATTAATCTCGTAGAGCCATAACAAATGGCATATTGATTGTACCAAAACAAAAAGCCATTTAGGACAATAAAAGGTGCCATGCTATTGATGTGCTTCTTAAGTCTACTGCAAGATTGCATGAGTTTCAATTTCATAATACCAGACCGATTACTCAAGCGAGTGGTCGTTCTAGAATTGCTCGATGGAAAGCTCCCTCATCTGGCTTGTTGAAAATAAATGTGGATGGTTCTTTTCACCATGTCTCACGAAAGGGAAGTGCTGGGTTTGTGGTTCGTGATGAATATGTCAGTATGGTTGCTGGTGGTGGGCGTCCTTTGTCTGGATTAATTTCGCCAGAACATGCAGAGGTTTTGGCATGTAAGATGGCAATTGAGTTTGCTTTAGATCAGAATTTGTTACCTGCTGTAATAGAGACTGATTCTGAGATGGTGCAACGACAACTATGTAACTCCGAAGGGCCTAATACTTCCTTGCTGGGCCGTATCTATGAGGATCTGAACTCCATATTGGCTTCAAATCCCAATTTGCAGATTACTCACACTAGAAGAAATGCCAACAAGGTTGCACACCTAATGGCTGCGCAGCTGAACGTTATCATATATAATTTTCCAAATTCTCAATAAAGGCTGACCTCTTTTACCTCAAAAAAAAAAAAAAGTCATTTATATTGAGAGAGTTTTTAGGACTTTAAAATGAGAATTTGATGAGAATATTTTCAAATCAATGGTTAGATTAATGATTTAATTTTTAGCTAAAATATTATTTATTCAACACACTAGCCAGAGAGAAAAAGAGGAAGAAGAAATGAACACAGAGACATGCATGCACTAAAGCCAGAGAGAAAAACTGAGAAAAAATGTTACCGTGGGAGAAGGGAAATAGCGGCTACATAACCATGTTACAATAAATTCTTATTTGTTGCCCGGAAGAGTGTCGACTGCTTCCTTGTTCAATAATTGAACTTCAATCGCACTAGCTTCTAGAGCAAGGTTTGGAAAGTTAGAGCTTCTGCGCAAATGCTTCTTCTTACTCTTCTTATTTAGAGGGTGAGATTTAGTTTATCCTTGCACTAGCCTTACTCGTCGTAAAATAAAAAAATACAAAATAAATGGTAGAAGAAGCCCTGCTCGTCGTCATGAGGTGACTGCTGATTAATGTCGTCGACAATTCCTTTGTCTTAATCAGGAAGGGAAAATTGCTCAAGCTAATATATACAGATGTGTTGGCTTGTTCGTCACGAGATTTGAGATCATTTTTGATGTTTTGGTTGTTGAGGCTTAGGGTTAAAGATAGTGTTTGGGTTAAATACTGTTTACTCCATGAACTTTTACTGAAAAAACACTTCATTCTATCACCTTCTAATTTGACATGTTTACTCCTTACACTCTCAATTTCTCACCGAATAGGTTCATTCCGTTAACTCTCCGTTAAATTGTGCCGTTAAGTGGCTGACGTGGCTAATTCATTGATGCTAACTCAGCTTGGTGGGACCCGTTTTAAGAGTAAATACCTATTTTAACCTTGACTTCCTCCATCTCTATATTCTTTTCAATTTTTTTTTTTTTTTGACATAGTTTGACCCAAGTCGAAGAGGAGGAGGAGCCACATAACTCTAATTCCTAATTTGAAACACTCACCCTACACCCCCTTCCAGAACCATAAATGAAGCCTTAACCAGACTCAAACCAAGACAACCCTGACGCCTTCCCCGTCCGATCTGCTCGGAGCCAGACCGCCATAACCTTCGCTAGAGTGCAAGAAGACGGGCAGGAATCCAAAAGCCGCTAAGAAGAAGCTGGAGATTCTGCGCCTTCCCGGTCCGATCTCCTCAGAGCCGGACTGCCATAACCTTCAATCGGAGCATTAGGGCTGATCTTCTCGCCCAATTGATCGTCAATGTCAACTCCCAGCAACGGTGTAGCTACGTTAACGAGCTTAGGATTCTGGTCAACTAGTCTAATCTGGGACGCACATTGAAGCTTTTAGTGATGCTGAAATCGAAGAAGAGCGCCGTGGAAGATGTTGGCGAGGAGCAGTCGCCGGCGTCGGAGGAGTCGAAAGCTTTCCTGGAGGATTTGGTTTCGAATTGGGTGCTTTTGCATGAGGATATTGAGAAATTATTTAATCTTTGCATTTGAACTTTCTCTGTTTATGTTTGAAAGGTTGAGGTTGATTCTTTGTTTCTCTTATTGGTGGCTCAATTTTGTGTTAATTACCTAAGCCCCACAACCTCCAGTCGCAGTGACACACTCCATTCTGGCGGTAAAGACCGAATGTCTTAATTCGAATGAGGGCTAACCTGACCGCTGAGAGACGATATCACCAATGCGTCAATGGAGGCGGAGAGGATGAGTTGGGCTTAGGATCTTGTCTTCAATGTGGGTTACTAGGTTTTTCAATGTGGGTTGTGGTTTTGCAGATTTTTAAGTGAAATTATTGTGAATTTTCTGGGCTACTAGGTTGTTTCATGTGGTCTGTGATATTGCATATTTGGTTGTAGTGAGTGGTGGAGACTATAAGAATATATCTTTGTAGCGTAAGATTGGGTTGGGGACTATTCGTGAGCTTAGAAATATGAAAGATGGAATTGGGAGCATGTCGAGGAGAGTGGGTGAAAGGAAGATGATCAGAAAACTTATCGAAAACGAAGGTAATAGAAGCCAGGGGCATAATCGACAATTTATCATTCACCTTGCTTATAACGTGCTGAGTTGGCGTCTAGCTGTGTGCCACGTCAGCCACTTAACAAAGATATTAGACGGAATTGACCAATTAGGTGAGAAATTGAAAGTGTAAGGAGTAAACATGTCAAATTAGAAGGTGAGGGACTGAAGTGTTTTTTCAGTAAAAGTTCAAGGAGTAAACAGTATTTAGCCCATAGAGTTTTATTGATAAGAGCATTTTATGCTACATTTATATAGTTAATCCTATATTAATCTTTGTTGATTTCTTATATTTTCTCTTTTTTTATTTATGTTTATGTTTATTAGGTTTTTTAGAGTAAATATACAAAAAAAAGATAATATGGAAGAAAGATGCGCGAATAAGAAAACTTTGAAGTTTTGGCAAGCAAGAGACGTCGCGATAGATTGAGGAGCCCAATCCATGGAGATGACGCAGCAAATATGGAGAATATTAAGAAAATATTGGTTATGACATGACGTATTCTCATTGGACAAGTAATGTGGAGTAATCCTAATTCAACTAGAAATTCAAGAAGATGGCTTTCTCTACAATTCAAGGAATCTCAAACCAAAAAAGAATCAAAGATGACTCAAGAAGCAATATAAAATGTTGTGCAACATCTGAAAAAACTCTCTCTCTTCTTCCCCAACGACTTCTTTTTTATTTTGTTTTGTTTTTCTTTCTATGAGAAATTAACTCTTTAGTAGTTAGGGGCTGTTGAAACCCCAAATCATGATTGTATAACTAGATATGACTTTTAATTAGTTTTTGTTTATCAAATGAATGAGAACCTAATTTCTATAAATTTTACATTGATGAATTCTTTACATGTTTTCTTTGGTGCGCAACTTAGATTTCATGTCTACGATTCTATTGTTATGAATAATCATTGCCTGCTCCTTCTTAAATAAGGTCCCTTTGAGAGTTCAAGAGTAGCAAAATATCTAAGAATAAGATATGTTTTTAGGTTCCTAGGTTGATTGAGACCCGTCATACTTGAGATTCTTTGTTATATCTTGTTTTTTAAATCATAATGATTTCTTTGTGTTAAATCTAGAGTTGCTTAACCTAGGTTACATTTTAGAAAATAGGTTGGCCGGTGTAGGGCTTTTCTCTCACTTAGCATATACATAAGGAAAAACATTAGGTTAATCCTAATTGTGAGTTAACTTGAGCATCTTCATTCATGAATAGATAATACTAGGCTATTTCTATCCACCTAAATAGATGCACAAAAATATCTATAACTAAACCCTACAAGACAAAGTTTAATGATTTTTGAAGAATTTTTTATCAGTGTATTAATTAAAACAAAATTAAGATAATAGTAACTCCGAAAATGATAAAAAAAAAATATTTGATTTAGGAAGTTAGGCGGCAATTGGAGTGAGGCTGAGCCTTCCTATGCCAGTTTGATTAGGTTATAAACTGCATGTTATTCGGAAAAGAAAACATCCGCCAAAGAACTATGCCCGGATGCCCCGATGCAATGGAGATAAGATCATGCATCATGCATTTCTCATCCGTCTCAGTTTTAACCCAATGAAGATGATATATTTTTACGATCTCAATGGCCTTACCCCCAATGGCCGGCCATGCCATGCATAGGTATTGAGTTGTGGACTTGTGGCCACTTTAATTATCAGAAGAGCATTTAAAATTAAACATTAATGTCAATATAAAGTAAATTAGCACGAACTGTTTATTACATAATCACGTACGTAATCATGTGTACATTACAAGAATTCCTAGCAGCTATTATTTTAATCACGACGGTGTGACCTAAAACACTACTTAACCAACGTACAGTTAGCTACATATATACCTTCGGCCAAGATAAACCTATATATATCCTTGTGCTAAAGTATACCCAGGACACCAGCCTCGTAAAGAATATAAGACATAATAGTAGAACTCGATCATCATACCAATATTTCTTCAACAGGAATCTTGTTCTTCATTGAAATGGCACGATACAGCACAGCGAGTATTGGTTTAGTAATTGCCTTTTTCGTTTTTCCAAGCATGGTGTTGAGTGCACAATATTGGGTCGGAGGCGGTGTTGATGGCTGGGGAACTTGGGAAGAAGATTTCATGAAGTGGGCTGCTCGCGAAACTTTCCATGTCGGAGATGTTCTCAGTGAGTACTAATTACTGCAGCTAATTTTTCATTTTTCATTCTAAAGAACAAATATTAATTCTAAATCTTCCTTGCTCAATTTGTAATAGTGATATGATATATATATATATATATATATATGGGATCGTCTACAGTACATTAATGTATCAATACATCAAGTAGACTATATTCAATACAGATGTAGACTAGCTCAGTACATGGGTAGACATGCATGGAGTTAGTCTACCCTTATACCGAGCTAGTCTACATCTGTATTGAACTTAGACTACTTGATGTATCGGTACATTAATATACTGAAGTATTTTCCTATATATATATATATAGGTCTTGAATTTATTTTTAAAAAAATCATGTCCAAATAAGTTCGAACTAACCACTAGGGATAGTGGGGTGGTAGAAGGTCCCAGTCTGGAACCCCCAGGTCTGGCTTTCGAATCCCCATGAGGCCTTGGTGGCGAGCTAATGGGTGCTTAATGCCCCGTGGAGTTTAGTAGGGATTAGTCCGGCTCTGCTGGGATACCCCCCGAAGGGTGTGTGTGTTGCTAACTACCTAACGCTAACCTCCCCCAATCAACAAAAAAAAAAAATAAGTTCGAACTTGTGTGTCCGATGACTTTGATCTCTAGCGCTATCTTTTTCGGATAAAATGAATTTTTCATTTCAAAGTTGTAGTTATTCATTTTTTTTATTTGTCTTTTATACGATGAGTGTACACAATATATACTTAAAAATTCTGATTAACTTAATTTATGTTGTTAGTTAATTCTCTAAACGGTAGAATTCTTGGAGTACTTAATTAGTTGCTTAACTGTACTGTCTATGTTAAGAGTGTTGTGTCTTTTCTTTATTTCATTAATTCATTTCTTTAGAGTTTTATTGGTTTATGATTATAATTCACATATAAATTTTTTTGTTTCCCAGTCTTCAGCTATGATGCAAAAATACACAATCTTGTCGTAGCAGCTAATAGTGACCTATATGAGCAATGTAATTACACTCCAAACTTGGGAGTGTATCAGAGCGGCTTCGACTCTTTAACTTTGCCGGTTGCTGGGACGTATTATTTCTTCTGTTCATATCATTGCCACCCATTCGCAATGAAATTTTACATTAATGTAACCTAGCTACATAATCTAATTGAAAGTAACCTATATATGCAGAGAGAAATCTAGTCGATCAGTAGTTTTTCTTTACATTCGGAGTTATTTCAAGAGTTCTGTACCATATAATCGATTTATAGTTTCACATAAAACTCTAAACTAAACTAATTGTTTCCTTGTTGAATTTGCAAGACCTGTCAATACAGATTTTGGTTCGCATGCACTCTCCTTACAAACTTTTTTTTTTTATCAAATAAATACTTCATTGAAAATGAAACTGATTACAATGAGTTGTGGAACAAAGCCTGCAAAAAGTCCCAAATTGGTGACCCTTGCACGACAAATGACCCAACTAGACTTCACATTGGAAATCTATACTAACAGACTGATGAAGCCAACAAGGCCCTGACTCCAAACAAAGTAACAGTTGACTAACTTTTAAAGCCTCTTTTACTAGACGGTGAGCAACCTTGTTACCTTCCCGCTTCACAAAATGGCTACTCACTACTACAGAAATTGAATCAGACGACAGTTAAAAACTGTCGTCTGATAGTGAGGGTGGCTGTCGTCTATCTCGGTGACGTCTGATGAAGGTGCATTTAGAAAACTGTCGTCTGAAGGACTCGACATCCATGTCGACAGGCTTTCGACAGCATTAACTGTTGTGTGAACTTTACTCAGACAACGGGCAACTTAAGCATCCGTTGTATGTTTCCAATTAAGAAGTCACTTTTTCCTATAGCCGTTGTGTGACTTACATTCAGACAACTGTTTTTTTATAGCATCAGTGATCTGTATTGAATTCAGACGACAGTTTTGTGTTTTGTGGATGTTGTGAACATTCTGTACTCGACACAGTTGTGGTGTAACGCTTTGGACAATGCTTTTGATTCATTCATGTTGTCTGAATTCATATCCAACAATGATATGAGTAACAAATCTACTCAGACGACATTTTTTGCTTTTTCTTGTCCTGATTGTATGATTCACATTTAATAATGAAATCAAAAATCACCAAATAAACAATAATTACCAATATATATTATATCTAATATTGTTATAATCCACAATTGTACCTAAATGGATTAGACAATGCAAAATAAGGAGCATATCTATAATACTCCAATACCAAAAGATGGAGCACATCTATACTACTCCACTAACAAAATAGGTCCAGAAATGTACTTTAAATTGTCACTTCGGAGCACAAAAACACATTTCCTCCCTATTTCACTTCAGAGCTTCTACGGCATGAGTAACTACATACTTTACAGCTTGAGGATGTTCTTCACCACATAACTTGCGATCTCATTACGCACTTCATCAATTTCCACTTGACCATAAACATGGTTGGCTCTCCTAGCCCACTGCACGTAACAGTTTAAAAGTCACAATGAATTAAACTACTCATGTCATTTGATAAACTTAAACAAGACTATTCTGAAAGCTAATGGCAAACATGCAGACTTGTCATTTTCAAAGGTTACCTTATCTGCAAATGATAGGTCTGTATCATGGATGATATCCCTCATATATCTCATCACAAAATAGCCGCATTGTTTCTCATTTGGCTGTGATTGAATACCCTAAAAAAGTGGACAGCACACCATCATTCAACAACATACATATACTACTAATTATTGACTAAATTATTATTCGAAAGGAAATAACTATATCAAACACATACTGCCATGTTCTTCCATTGAACAGAACTTCGTCCTTTCTTGTTACGTTCCCCTTTAAACATTGATATGGCACTATATATAAGCAGACCAACATAAGAACCAACAATATATAAGCTCTCTGACCAATATTAGACAGGACCAACAATGTATAAGAAAACTTCCAGTGAACCAAGGAGTTTTGAGCAACTTACGTGTAACAATATCTTTCCATTCTCCGCCTACAAGGCGTCTTCTCAATGGATCCATAAAATAGACAATTTCATTGTCCGGATCGATCACAGTCAACATCCAATAAACACTACAATTCATTTAAATCAATTTAGAGAAATATTCATGTGCATGTAATAACGGCAATCATATGATAACAAAGGTTTAGTTTAAGCATACACATACGATGCATTGTAAGGCAACAAGAAAATCTGATTTGGAGAAGCACTTATGAGGCGATCTTTTATACTTCGGGACCTCGATGTTGCACTCCCACACCCTTTCTCACCAGTCATTGCAGGGTCAATGAAACCAACCATGTCTAGCATTTTGGAGTCTTTTAATACATCATGCAAGTACCTACAGCATAAGGAACATGCACATGCATATCACATACTAATAAATAACCAAGAAAGGTCCTGAATTTGGGATAAACATGCATACATATCATTGAATTTCATGTTAAAAATCACAAATTTACCTCATGTACAGCACTATGAGGGTTCCTGTTACCTTTGCCATGTTTGCAAGCCTCATCATATCTAAGTCAAGTAGATAGCTCTTAGCATTAATACCAAACACATGCTCTTCTTTATAAAAGCAAACAGCTTTTCCATCTTTGAACCCTTCTTTTCCCCATTGACATAACCTCTGCAATGCGGCTGGTAACCGTGATTCGAGTGACTGCAAGTCAAACTCTTCTTCTGAATCTTGCGTAAGCTGATTCCTTTTCTGCTTCCTACACTACTACAAAAATTGAATCAAACGACGCCTTTCAGACGACGCATTATAGTTTTTCGTCGTCTGATTGATTTTTAATTTTTTGGACGTCATTTTTATAAAATCCGTCGTCTGATATGGAATTATGAATTAGTTCAGAAGACGTTTAAGGATAGAACTGTCGTATGACCCTAAAAAAATTGAGCGGCAAGTTTCCCACCATGTATGTGGTGCCAAATTCCATCTCAAAACACCTGAAACCCTAAACACTTAAGCAAAAATATAACCAAAAAAATCCAAATCCAAATCCCTCTCGACAGTGCCTCACTTTCGACTCGCCTTAAGCCCCGTTTGGGATTGCTTCGCTTTTAAAAAAAATCAGCTTTTGTTCAAAATTTTAGGTTTTATTGTGTTTGGTAAATAAATAAAAAGCAGCTTTAATTGAAAGTTATAGGTCACTGGCAGCAGATTTTAGAAGCAGCCCAGAGGTTGCTTTTAGAAGCTGCTGTGAATCAAAACATGCTCTGTAGTTGTTTTATGTACTGACAGCACTTTTAAAAAATATTATTTACCAAACACGAAACTGTTTTAATTCACAGCTGTTTATTCACACAACACAGCAGCAGCAGTTTTTTTTAAAAATCATAGCAATCCCAAACTAGCCCTTACTCTCGACAGACCCAGAGCCAAAACCAAAACTCTCTCGCGACTCACCTCACACTCGACAGACCCAAACCAAAACCAAAACCCTCACTCTCGACAGCTTCTCACTCTCTTGACAAAACCTACAGCCAAAACCTCACTCTCCCAAACACTTACTCTTCTCTCTAACCAAAATCTCACCTCTCCACCGGAAAACTCATCGAGTCCATTCAGCATCTCCAATCGAGGCAACCTGGGCGAAAACTCGCCGGATAACTCATTCCGTTGGAGGTACAGATTCTGAAGCACTGTTGGCGAACCTGTGAGTTTATTGGAGCGAAGACTCAGAACTCGGAGCTGATTCAAAACCCTTCAAGTCTAGTAAAACCCTAGAAATTTTGAGAAAGCAGACCCGAGGTATGAAATCCTTAACACCTATTTGATTTCTCTCTCCTTTATCTATTTCCAAATGAAATTTCAGATCAGATCAATTTTTCGGTTTTGTGCAATTTCATATCTGTGTAGATCTGGAGATTTAGAGGTAGGGGCGTATAGGCGGCCTAGGTAGCTTGGCAGTAAGCGCTAGGCGGAAGGAGCTAGGCAGTTCTCGGCTTTTTATATATATATTTTTTGTGGGATTTTTGCGAGATAAAAGTCACAAAATCCCCAAAACAGAGACGAGTCCCAAAATCAATTGTTGTTCTCTCCTTGTCGTTTATCACTCTCTCTCCACCACTCCACCGCGCCGCTCGTTCTCTCTACCTCAATCTCCCACAGGCCACAGCTAGACGACCCCCGCACTTCTCCGATAGCCAATCGACTTCAGCCTTCTCTTCTCTCTCTCAACGTAAGTTACTGGAATTTGAATCGGGCTTCTCTCTTGTCTCTTCTTCAGTTCTTTGGAATTGAATTGGAAATTTAGATTTGAATTGGGCTTCTCTCTTCTTCAGTTCTAGAATCTAGGATTCATATTGAATACAAAATTGTTGTTTTCGTTGATGGAAATTTAGAAATTTGGTTGAATAAGGAATTCTTCTTCTTCTTCAGTTCTTGTCTAAATTGCTGTCTACTGAAGAACTAATAATCTAGGATTGTTGTTTTCGGTTATGGAAGGTTGGAAATTTAGTTGAATATGGAAATTTGATAAACTGCTTTTAATTCTGGGCTTCTAATATGATCATCGAATATCATATTAGTTTAAAGCCACTGAGCCATCATTGAATATGGTATTGTTAATAAGCCATGAAGTGATTGTTTCAGGTTTCATGTTTATTTGTTTTGTTGAGGGAATTGGTGGCCAAGAGCCATTCTGCTGACAATGATAAATAGGGCAGTTATGTGCTTTTGAAATCCATACCGCACCTTGCCAGTATTTATACTTGGTGAAAAGTTTATCTAGGGATAGTGCATCAAGTATTGATTTTGACATTGAGCAGAAAACCTTTTTTGGTTACTCCTTGGTACCGATATTTGTCGAGGGTACATTTCACTAATTTGTTGTGAAGGATGGCAAAACAGTTCTAGTTTAATGGTTGCTTTTCTTGGTTATAAAGGAGAATGCATATACTCCAATTGGCTTTTAGTTGGGTTGGAGATTATGTTGAAATCATATATTAAGTTATTTACTTGCATTCAAGCAAGAAAATGGAATCACCATCATGTAATATCTTTGTTCTAAAGAAACTCTGTCCAGTGATGTAATGCTCAGAAGGATGGTAAAATAGAGTCGATACCTACAACTTCTTGGTGGTCAGTGGTAACTGAAAAGTTGATGAATTTTTAAGATATATTTGCACAGTGATAGCAGATTATGTTGTTCTAAAAGGAAAAAAAATTAAAAAATAAAAAATAAATTATGTACATTTGCAGCATTTATTGGCTGGATGGTTTGTCTTGGTCCTCCGTTATCTTTTTATTTGAGAAGAAATACACAAGAGTATTTTGCCTGTTAAGTATTTGACAAAATGACTCTCTGGCTCTTGCTATCTTTAGTTTATCTTTGATACTGCTAGTTGGTTGGGAAGAGCTCTAGCTGCATTCATATGGCATTCCCTATTAGTCTCGTGTAATTGGTTGAAGGTCTCAACATACTGCATTTGAATTTATTTCTTTTAGATCAGAAAAACCCAACATATGGCTCTATTAGTTATGTTAAGAGAGTGTATTAGTTTATCACTTCAATCTTGGTTGTTTTAAGGATTTGTAAAGGCAGTTCGGTAGAACAAAATATGATATCATAGCGGCAAAGAAATTAGGAAATCCTGCAGACATGCATATTTTATATGAATCCCATTGAGCTTAATTTCATATCTTACAACTACATATATATAGTCATGTAAAATGACTAGTTGACCTCCTATGCTCATATCTGAACAACATATAAACTGTTAACAATGATTGCAAAATTATTAGAATATCAGAGTATTTGATCTTAATTAATTTGAATCTTTAACAATGATGATCAAATCCTAACAGGCTAATACATACCATATTTCACTGAGCTTTTTAGAAAGAATTCAGGAACCTATTTGTGAAACGTAACAACAAATTTACTGCTGGAACTATTGGAGAAGATTGAGACCAATCGGATTACCAATTGTTTTGGCATGATTTTGGTTACAAACGATATATGTCCTGCTCAGTTCTTATAAATGCATATTGCCCTGAGTTTGAGATCAATTTAATTTCCCTCTCTAACCAGGTCTATTACACATGAATGTTTCTCCCCTTTCTAGGCACTTGAGCGAGTAGATTGTATTTAGAGTATGATTTTGAAACAGCTTTCACTGTTTGTAATATGGCAGCAAGTAAAAGTTTCTAGCTTTTCAAGCTTTTAGCTAAGACACCATTTATTTGATTGCTAGCTCAATGGTACTCAGAGTTATTTGCATCTATGACCATATATAAGGCATCTGAGGTCTTAACTTGGATTCCACACTTTGTGTCATGCATATGTAATGGATTGCTATCGCACACCATTTCATGATACTTCTTCGGAAACTTGCAGATTCATGTTTAATTACTGATATTGTCTGACAAAAAAAAAATATATATATATTTGATATACTGGAGTTTGAACTGCAATATTTGTCACCTAACAATGATTCAATTTTTCCAATATGAGTTCCTCTGGCCCAAATGAAGATTTTTTTTTTTTTTTGCTTTGTTTAATTACCAAGTGTGATATTGTTGTGGTGCTCAAGCACGATCCATACATTCTGTATATCTGTGAAAGAGATATCTTTTCTTTGTTTTGGTTACTTTTGCTATTAAGTTATTTGTTTGTGTTTCTCAAGTTCTAGGTGGTTCCTGTTAACTATGCTTGTTTCTAGATTTTCGGGCCTTGGTAGGCAGATGACAAGTATCTCACAAAAGGTTTCTGTTCATATTTGTGCTTCATGATTAATTCATTTTTTCCAATATGCCTGAGCCCTTTATTCACAAGCTTTTTCTGTGCTTGTTGTTTAGCTTAATACTACCTTAATTGTTTCATATTGATCATTTGATCTTCATGCACAGGAATGAACTTGTTTGATATACTGATCTTTAATGCAAATGAAACAATGGTGCTTTGGAATTTCCATTTGTGTGTGGTATATACAAAGTGGGGAATGGCTGATCACTCCTTTCTCTGGTAAGCAAATTCTAATTTCAGATTGTCTCCAGTGGTCTACTTCCATATAGCATGGTGGTATTGCCTTCTGTTTATAGGTTGTTGGTGACTTTCTAATAGATTAAAGTTTCAGGACTCTTGGGCATTCAATAATAGATGTTACTAGATTGCATTTTACTCCTTTCTCACTTGGTATATTTGTGCCCTTAGGTATGATCATGTTCTGTTTGTTTGGCTTGAAATAGCATATTATGTTTTGAACATATGAAGGCACAAATCTTACCTTAGAAGGAAGAACATAAAATAGCAGTTATCATCATTACTAGAACCTCTTTTGTTTGGTTGGCAGGTGGTAGTCAATGTTGGCTGTGGCACAAGAATTCTTTCATCTTTTATTGTGATTGCTGAGGGAGCAGGACATGTGGTTATTGTGATTGCTGAGGGAGCAGGACATGATCTTCTTTTAGAGAGCTAGTAATCCATGAACCAGCAAGATGCTTCAAGAAACAAGCAACTTAAAGACGTTGGGTTATGGATATCTCAGAGGATCAGGGTATTACTCGCAATCCTACAGAGTTAGTGCTTGGAAACTTCCAATGCTAGACTCCAATGAGGCCATGAGAGCAGCAAAGCTTGCAAAGCTAGACACAAGTAAATTTCTGGATGTATTTTGCTAGGAGAGTACTATTAGATGTACTCCTTTTGGGGATAAAAGATTAACTTCGCACCATCCATTTTGGTGCATGATGTGAATTATAACAATTTCTTCTATATATATATTGATAAGTTAATTTGGTCTTTTTTGATTCCACGTCTAGCAAATATAATGCATTGAATCATTCTATTAGGACAACAATAACCACAAAAAAACTGTCGTATGTGCACAATAGTTATAATGACCTAAAAATAAAAACTGTCGTCTGAATGTAAAATAGATAATGGATACTTTGAAAAACTGTCGTCTGAATGAAAGTCACACAACGGGTATAAAATAAAGTGACCTCTGAATTGCCTTCACACGACAGTTCCTAAAGTCGCCCGTCGTCTGAAGAATAGTCACGCAACAGCTAATGCCGTCTACATGCTGCCGACATGCTGCGCGCCATGCTGCCGAGCCCTTCACACGACGGTTCCCTACAATCGATCTTCATCAGACGGCGCCTCGATAGACGACGCTTTGCCTCTATATCAGACGACGGTTTTTAGCCGTCGTCTGATTCAATTTTTGTAGTAGTGCTACTTGCTTTAGCACCCGTTTTTTTCTAAATAAAAAAATAAGACCATTAACAATAGGATAATCCTCACAATACCCAAATAAAAATATATTAATCATATACAAATATATGTACCTTTTCATTAATTATGATCAGGTTTTTCGGCCACATTACCCAGCTCCCCATAGCTTGTTTCACTGTCGTGATCTCATCTTCTACAGCAAATGGAATCATAGCCTTTTCCTCCCAAGCAGCATAAACAGAAACACGCAGTCTGTCATCTCCCAATGGAGTCCCGTGACAAACTTCTAATGGACCATCGCTTGTGATAACCGTTGCAAGAGCAACAATATGGTCAGTTGAACCCAATGCTAACTTGCATTTCTTCTCTACAGGATTTCCCTATACCAACAATAAATAAATAATAACACACATATTAAGATTAATACAATGATATGCAGAAACTTGTGAAACAATAAAAGAACAAGCAGTTTTGAGAAGGACTAGTCAATCTGCAGATTATGATTGCTAAACTTATAAACATTCCTACTATAATTGAAATGTTATAGATTGGTTAAGGATTTGGAGGCAGAACTCCATAAATTAACTGATCAAGGATTGAATCACACACAACCGAGGCTAGAACAATTAAGTATCTTCATAATGCACGTAAATATACCTTTGTTCTTTTCTCTAGCAGGGTCAAATCTACTGATTCTATTTCCTCTCTATCATTCCTCGCTACTGGTTCAACATGCACCTGATTATTCCCAATATTATCTTCATCTTCAACTTCTCCAGTTGCTGCTTCAAAGTCAATGCTAGGCTGCTTAACTTTTAAAGTCTTCTTCCTCCCTTTTTGCACTAACTTCCTCTCCATCACATCCAAAACTTGCGCCACTGCTACATCAAGTATTTTAGTGTGTTGTTTATCTTTAGCCTTGCGACACGGATCTGCCGGATGTGAACAGCTTGCTTGGCCTGATGTGTGGTCATTTACTACATATTTTCCTTCTTCAACAATGGGAACTTCCTCATGGCAGGTTATGGCAACTCTTGCTTCCAATTGTTCAATCCTAGAAAGCAACAATGCCTTTTCAGATGCCATTATGTTTTCCCTCTCTTTGGCCGCTATCTTTTCCCTCTCTTCAACAGCTATGTTCTCCCTCTCTTCGGCTGCTATCTTCTCCCTCTCTTCAGCAGTTATCTTTTTCCTCTCTTCGGCTGCTATCTTCTCCCTCTCTTCGGCCGCTATCTTTTCCCGCTCTTCAGCATATATCTTCTCCCTCAACTTATCTTCCAACTTCTGTTTCTCTTCTTCAAGTATCTTCCTCACGCTTTGTCTCATTGACTCATTAACGCTCTCCTTTCTACGTTTTGGGAGGTGGAAGTATCCATTTGGGTTAGAAACATAACCCCCTACGCCTCTAACTCTTCCAGTGTGCTCCGGAGTCCCCAAAGCTAATGTCAACACATCATTACTTCCATTTGTGGTCAGTTCTCCATCGCGCTCCTTACGTTTCAGTGTCTCCTGCCATATATGCAATATAGGTTTGAAGTTAGAACCAAGAAATTCAATACCAAACAAGTATAGCAAAACGAAACAAGGGTAAGGTACATACAATTTTTTCCGCAGTATCTTTAATCGCATCATCTTTAAAAGTTCCCTGTTTGGTTTGGCGTCCTTTGATCCAAAGCATTGCTCTATCGATTTCCTCATCCGGCATGGTTTTAGACTATGTATCAACAAAGCTCTATCAGTTTTACATCAAATAGAATTATGTAGTCTTACAATTAAATATATACATAAACTTGTACTAACCAGCTCTTCTCTCAATCCTGCATATCCCTTACGCGACATATGGTGATCATACTTATTCATGCGACGCTTTTCCTTTTGCTCCTCATGCAATTTCTGCATTTCGTTTACATAAATAAGCATAAATCAATACAGCCTGCAGATTCTGAATTATACTCTAAAATCTGATCACGAAACTTACAAGAAATTGTGGGCTTGTCCTTTCCTTTACAAAAGCAGTCCAGTCATCAACACTTATAAACCTATAGTCATCCGGAGGAAACTTTAAAGATTCATGATCATCCAAATATGGCAACACATAAACTCTTGTGAGTCTTGACTTAAATTCCCTCCATTTACATCCAGCAGATTTTTACACCATCTTCTTGCATTCAGGTCCCAATACGAATGATGTCTACATAAATGTCAATTAACAAAAACAAACATCATGTATATGAATAATATTAGATTCTACTTGTAACATGAAAAACTCACTAATAATTAATCAACACTTACCAAAGTAGTCTCCCAAAGAGTGTTTTTTTTTTCTTGGATACACCAGGCCAAGATGCTATTGAAATTGGGATATTGGTTCTTGCCAAAACACCAATGTAGGACTGCAACGCATCTGCATTTTTCCCTATTGGATCCCCATTCTTATCAAACTCAACTATAAGTCTCTTTTTCAGAATCCTACCCGTTGTCATCTTGGCCATTGTCACACGGTGACACTTGAGCAGTTTAAGGCCTCCAGTACAACCATCATCTACCTCATCTTGTGTCTTTCTCTTCCCTTTTTTCTTCCTTTTACTGACACTTGCAGCAGAATTTGAAACAGAGGCCTTATCCTTGGTCTTTGAAGACTTCGACTTCCTTACTTTATGCGACTTTGAAGTCTTCTTTGTTGGTGTTGAGACGACCTTTGATTGCACCATTATCTGCACCAAAACAAATCAGTCATCTTCCAATGATATTCAGATAAATACCATAGCTCTCATCATGAATGTACATTCAAGTAAATACAATCAGTCATCATCCAAGTACATTAAATCAAGTAAAAAATCATCCAAGTACAT
The DNA here is from genome assembly GCA_001662545.1 of Rosa x damascena. Lineage (NCBI taxonomy): Eukaryota > Viridiplantae > Streptophyta > Magnoliopsida > Rosales > Rosaceae > Rosa > Rosa x damascena. The sequence continues at coordinate 30,028 of LYNE01000220.1, forward strand.
TTAAGGAAAAACAAATCAGTCATGTATACAAGTACATTCAAGTAAAAACAAATCATATATTAATACAAGCATAAACGCACAGTAATATGAAAAATATTTCATTACCAACCATCCCCATTCATACAAGAGTAACATTACAATGAGCAGTTCTATTATTCATTAACCAAAATAGTCTCATTGTCTGCCCTAATGTAACCTATCTCTCCCTCCCCACTTTCAACAGATGGCATTCTATCAGTAAAGGGCTGGTGATCAGTTTGTGTGTCCCCAAGCTCATCATCATTAGTCAAGTCATTGTAATCCCTATGAGGGACTCTTAAAACGACTGACCACCTAGGATCTACAGGATCTTGCACAAAATTTGATAGACAGATGTAGCCAAAGCGAATATGTCATTTGCATGGCCTCTCCTATTCAAATTCACTAAGGTGAAACCAAGATCATCCACTTTGACACTTAACCCAATCACACTTAAAGAGGGGCAGCCTAAACTTAGTATAATCTAGCTCCCAAATTTCATCTATCACCCCATAGAAGCTCATCATATCATCATCTACAGGATTTCTATCCCTAGCACTAGCAACAACCATAGCTTCAGCCTCTAGGTAAACGCCACTATTCTGACACACTCGAACATTGTCAAGAGACTTTGTGTAAAACTGGACTGAGTCAATTCTATAACTACTGAATTTTGCTACTTCATGACTTGGTCCTTCTGCAATCCATCTCACTATTTCAGATATGTTGTTTGTAGGATCATCCATTTGTTGCGCCACCTATAAAGATAAATTATTACAAAGTCAGGTCTACATAAACAAGCATCATCAAACTAATTGAAATCAGCCAACAAGTTGATATAGAACTTAATTGATACAACTGATTACTTACCCTAGTCTTCACCCAATCTGCAAATGAACTGTTTTGTTTGTCCTTAAGCCACTTCTTATTCTTTTTGTACCTTGGAAAAGCTCCCTTTAGATATTCCATATGCTCGCTGCGAACAAAAAATCAAAAAGTTGCAGGGTTGCCTATAAAGAGAAGAATATTAAATATATATAAGAGAAAAGCTAAACAAAACATTACACTTACATAAAGTAGGTTCTGAACTCTTCGATGTTTTGTAGAACACATAGATGCGCTTGGTTGAACTCGCTACCATATATAGAGGAGACTTTAGCACCAGAAGTAGGCTTGCACTCCTTAGAATGCTGTTTTGGAATCCCAATAGTCTGGTCTTCCAACAAGCGTTCGGCTAAAAACTCAACAGCTTCTTCGGCTATGTAATTCTCTACTATACAACCCTCAGGACGATTTCTATTACAGACATAACCCTTGCAAACCTTCTTGTATCTTTCAAAAGGATACATCCACCGATAGAAAACTGGTCCACATAGTTCAACTTCTCTAACTAGGTGAACCGTCAAATGTACCATTATGTCGAAGAATGAAGGAGGAAAATATTTCTCAAGCAAGCACAATGTCTCAACAATATCACTTGGAATTTTGGGCAGCTTAGATAACTCAAATGATTTGCTGCAAATATCAGTAAAGAAAAGACATAATCTGATAACAGCAACTCTAACCGGTTTGTCTAAGACAACCCTTAATGCAATAGGAAGGAGTTGTTGCATTAACACGTGACAATCATGAGACTTCATCCCACTAAGCCTTAGGTCATCCATTGAAACCAGATTATGAATGTTAGAACAATAGTTTTGAGGGACCTTCATACAACAAAAACAACCACAAACTGATTTCTTCTCATCTAAGGTCAGATTCCAACTAGCCAATGGCAATCGATTTTTTTTCGGACCATCAAGATTAGGTGCAAGTTCAGTTCTAATACCCATCTCAACTAGATCCAAATGGGCCTTGATCCCATCTTTTGTTTTTCCTGGAATGTTTAACAATGTGCCTAGAAGACTATCACAAATATTTTTTTCAATATGCATCACATCTAGGCAGTGGCGAACCTGAAGAAACTTCCAGTATTCAAGTTAAAAAAAGATCGACTTTTTCTTCCAACAAGGTCTGTTTTCATCCTCATCACCCTTGTACGGAGGAGGAGGATGTTTCTTCCCAAACGGCCATATTAACACTTCTTCTTCCATCCTTTTCAGAACTTCTTCTCCACTCAATGGAACAGGAGCATCTTCAAATTCTTGTTGGTTATCAAAAGCAGCTCGTTGCTTTCGATAAGGATGATTTCTTCCTTTCCACCTTCTATGCCGCATATAAGCCATCTTCCCTCCATGGACCAGCCTCTTTGGTAATGTCTTTTCAAGACATATTGGGCATGCATTATACCCTTTAACAATGCTCCCAGACAAGTTACCGTAGGCCGGGAAGTCATTGATTGTCCAAAATAGTGCAGCCCTAAGAGTAAAATAGTTGTTGCTGCATGCATCATAAACTCCTTTTATTCCCTCCCAAAGAACCTTCAAATCATCAATTAATGGTTCCAAGTAGACATCAATATCATTTCCAGGTTGTTTAGGCCCGGAAATCAACAACGTTAACATCATGTATTTTCTTTTCATACAAAGCCAAGGAGGGAGATTGTAATTGACAAGAATGACTGGCCAACAACTGTATTTGCTACTTAAAGAACTATGAGGATTAAAGCCTTCAGATGATAGTGTAAGCCTTAAGTTTCTTGACTCCAAACCAAACTCAGGCCACTTCTCATCAACCGATTTCCAGGTCAACGCATCTGCCGGATGGCGCATTAACCCATCTTTCGGTCTATCAGTGGCATGCCAAGTCAAACTACTAGCTGTTTTTGCAAACTGAAACATTCTCTTAAACCTAGGAATGGGTGGAAAATACCAGAGTACCTTAGCGGGTACACCTTCTCTCTCCATTGAATTTTTTCCTACTTTCCACCTAGAGACTCCACAGGTAGGACAATTGATATTATCTTCGTACTGTTTTCTATACAAAATGCAGTCATTAGGACATGCATGTATCTTCCTATAATCCATCCCTAGTGCCCCCAAAGTCTTCTTGGCCTCATAAACAGAAGTAGGAATTTCATTACCTTCGAGAAGATACTCCCCGAAAGCAATCAGCCAATCAGAGTAGGCAGCATCGCTCATTCCATGTTTAGCTTTTAAATTATATAACTTCACCAGTACACTCAACTTTGTGAACCGTACACAACCAGGGTACAATGGCTTATTTGCATCCTCAACAAACTCATTAAAATCATTGCACTCCGATGAAAAATCATCATCATCATCAGACCCATCTATTGTAAAATCTACCCCAACATTCCCATCCACCGATTCAGATTCACTCGAACCTGAGGCTGAATCTTCACTACTACCCGAAGTCATATCTACTTTCTCCCCATGCCACTTCCACACCTTATAACTTTCATCAACTCCATTATAATACAAATGAGTCTTAATAACAGAGATAGGAAAGAAATCCATATTCCCACATTTTAAACATGGACAAGGAACGTGTCTTGGATTTTTCGCATTTTCTAAAGCAAACTTCAAGAAACTTCCCACCCCTAACTGATAAGCTAAAGATCTTTTATCTGCATGCATCCAAGACTTATCTTCCATCTAAGCAAACAACACAACAGTAAATAGACTTTATCATTATGCTGTTCCACAACACATATGCAAATATACAGCATTCAAAATCCAAATCCATCATGAACCAAGCAAAAAACAAAAAGTTGTAACTATAGTCATCATGCTGTACAACATATATAAAAAATATATATCTTATCAACAATCCAATATTTTATATGCTGCCACAAAGTTTAAGCATTCAATAAATTATCTCATCAACCCCATTAAACAAAACAAGTTCAGAGAATCAATTGTAGACTTGAATTGACTAACCTTATTTTGCTATTATAAATTTCCAGCAGCTTTTTTAGCTCCCTTTCTCTCTCACCCTTGCAATCACCAATAGTTTCCTGCCAAAATGTAGCAAAACAGGTAAATTAGTACAAAAGTTAAGCAAAACAGAGAGTAAAGCAAGTGTTGGATTCAAATCACATGCACCTTGTTCTATATGAAAATAATTTAACTAAGAAGCAATTATCATAAAAAATTTGTCCAACCCAGTAAAAGTTTTTCAAGCAAACAATTTTAGATCCATATTAGTAACATAAAAAATTAGGCTATTTTCTATAGTCTTTTACTGCATAAACCCATCAGCAACAAATATCATGACAAATCGAGTAGAGATCTAAGTCTTGCAAAGTTATGATATTCAAGTTAGAACGTAACATTACCCAAAAAAAAAAAAAGGGGCAGGAGCAGTAGTATCATAAGAATATAATAAATTATTTTTACTGAGCTCTTTACAGTTACAAACTAACTTTCAATCAGTCTGTAAGTTTAAAGAATATAAGTTTAGAGCTTTAAGCTTCTTCGCGCAGAAAGACAATAGTTTTAAGCCTTAGAATCCAATAGTATAGTACTTTCAAAATCCAATACTAGACTAGCATCATGTGCATGATACATTGATTCTCCCAGTAAGTTGCATCTGGAGCACTACTGTAAAAAGAAAAAAAAAACACAACTATATAAAAAAAAAAAGTACTACTGTAAAATTTTATTCTGTATTAGAAGGTGATACAAGGGTACTATGTACCATGTACAAAGACCACTTAAACTTTGAAGCAGACTGGCACAAACTTTACCAGAGGCTCTTGAGATTTTTCAAAAATAAAATAAGTAAAACATTGAGTTAAGGGCAAAACGAAGATAATTTTTTTCCAGTATTTGATAAACTGCCCCTTTTCTTCCTCGAATCTGCTGTGTTCGAACAGTTTCTTAGCTGAGATCATTTTAGGATCTTCAAAAGTTGCACCCTAAAACTTTTCCATCTATACAATAGTATAAATGCAAAACTCTATAGATATATAACTTCTCCATTATACGCAACAAGAAATTTTTACCTATAAAATCAGATCCAAAGACAAAGAAATCAAAAAATCATCAATTACCATGATATGTTGTAAGAACAGAAAATACCAGGTATGAACACATTACATGTGAACAACAGAAAACCAAGTATGAAAGAAGGGGATTGCCACCCTTATGGTATGTTGTGAGAACAGCAAACAAATGGTTTGTACACTTTTGATTATGTGAACATCAGAACACCAAATTATGAAAGAAGGAAACAAAATGGCTACCATCAGCAACAAACCTAACTAAATGGATTTAGGATTGCTGACGCAATAATCAACAATGGTGTTATGCATAAAAGTGCAAGGCTTGTTCACAAAGGATGGGAAGAATCCCTACAATGGTGGGCACAAAATATAGGATTCAAAAGCCAATCACATTATACTTGCTTCACACTATACGCTGAATTCTTAAAACAAAATATAAGGAAGTATCATTTCATTATTGGGGAATTTCAAATCAAATGTTATAATGAAAATAAAAAAAATAAAATTATCCACTAACTTTTGAATAAAATAATTTCAAAGTAATGCAGCTACGCCTCAAATGGCTACACAGACAAAACATGCTATCATCATGCAGCTTGGAAAGAACTAGTACCACAATACCACCAACAATTAATATTAAAACTGGAGGAGGAACAAACACACCACAAAATGTCTACCAGGCACTTAAGACTTTTCAAATATAAATGTGATCCATAAACACAAGGAAACAAGCACAAGAAAGAAAAACAAACTAAAAAACACCACAGAAACAAACTCTGCACCAGATATCCTATTATTTCCTTCCATCCATACCACCCACCTCACAGCTCACACCACAACCTCAAAGGATTTTTCCCTTTTTCACAGGTAGTCTTAAGAGACAGCTTGCTCTTTGTTTGAGCTCCTGCACTATCATTAATACCCACCCAGATTATCACTCTTCTAATTCCTCTTTCTTTGTCTTGTTTCCTCTATATCTTTTCCTTCCCCCTCGTAATCCGCCCTTCTACTCTATAATCAGAGCTATACCATGGTTTCCCTCAAAACCACCCACACTCTTAAACAATGGATCAATGAGAAGTGTCCATTCAAAATCTACTAAACTACACAATCAAATCAAACAACCGGCCCCTTCACCTTAGTACCTAAGAGCAATTAAGAAACAAAGATTTTAGAAACCCAATCATATGATCCATATCAAACACCTAATAAAGAAAAAAGAAATAACACAGAACAAGAACGAAACTTTGAATAGCAGATCAACAGATTACCAAAAGAGAGAGAGAGAGAGAGATCGAGAGAAAGAGAGAGAGAGAGAGAGAGAGAGAGAGAGAGAGAGAGAGAGAGAGAGAGAGAGAGAGAGAGAGAGAATCTGATTGAAGAGATATAGAAAGCCAAGCCAAGACTAAGGGAGAGAACGACGACTGATTCTGAAGGAGAGATTGAGCCAGAACAATGACAGATTCTGAAGGAGAGATTGAGCCAGAATCCCGATTCAAAAAGAAACACCCTTTCCATGAAAATCATGCAAACCAATTACCCAATAATTAGATTCACATGCAACCCAACATTCACTAGCCATATCCATAGAATATCAACTATCCGAAGACTTCAGAATGAAGAGAGATTGAGAGTTAAGTGGAAAGAGAGGTGATTACCTGAGTGACCCTTTCAATGACCCAAGGCAGGAACCCGAACCCTTATCTTCCAAGTACTCGAACCGAATCCCTTAATCGCCTTCGAGCTCTAACAACGAAAAGTGATTAGAGATAAGGTTTCAATTCAATAAGCAAAAGAATCAATCTAATATGCAAGATCTATCATACACTTATCAATTCTTGTCGGACCCCCAATTCTTCTCGACATTTCCTTCAGCATTCCCAAAATTTTCAAATCCAAGTGAAACTGGCGAAGAACATCATCAGCAACAATTTGGGTATTGGGTATTGTTTCTGAGAATGAAAGATGAGATTTCGGGTTTAGGGCTATCTACCGTCAAGCTTTCAATTGGATTTTATTTTGGTTTGGGTTTTGGTGAGGCATGAGTGAAGAGGAGCTGAGTTTTGGTTTTGTGAGACGCGACTGAAGAGATCGAGTTTCAAGAGGAGTGATGAGGTCGGGTTTGTGTCGAGAGAGGATTTGGTTTTGGTTTTGTTATTTTTTTGTTTAAGTGTTAGGGTTTCAAGCCCATTTGGACATGCCCTATCAATTTAGACAAGGACTCACACAACAGAAATTAAAAGCAATGAGGTCTGAATGCACGAGTTTTAAATTTGGGATTTGTCTCGTGTTAACTTGACTTCCCCATTTGGGGAGTTGGGGATAAATGTTGGTGGGAAATCGATCTCCCTCCCTTTTGTCAAATATTTGATCAGACAACAGTTATATTATTTCTCATCGTCTGATCAATACAAGTTGGAGAAAATTTTGGGTTTCATATGGGGTCTAGCACCACTAACACGGTGGGAAACTTGCCGCTCAATTTTTTTGAGCGTCACACAACAGTTTTTATCTTCAACGTCGTCTGAACTAATTTTTAAGTCCTTATCACACAACGGCTCTTACAGAAATGACGTCTGAAAAAAAAAATTCAATCACACGACAGAAAAGTGCATACTGTCGTCTGAAAGGTGTTGTCTGATTCAATTTCTATAGTAGTGACTACAAAAAGGAAATGACTGAATTAAAGACTTGACTTTATCAATTATATGACCTTCAAAACTTAAATCCTCCGAGTTATCATGTAGAGTATTAATAACCGAAAGAGCATCCCCTTCGACTTCAATGTTTGTGAAGCCGACATGAGCTGCAAATCTAAGTCTACTACGTGATGCCAGAGCCTCCACAGATCTAGGAGGTAGATTACCAACCTGGGGAGCTGCAATTGCACCTTTCATCCTCCCAGAATGATCTCTTAAAATCACTCCCAGACCACAAATTCCCTTCTTCACATCACATGCACCGTCAAAATTTAACTTGAGATTTCCAATCTGAGATGGCGTCCATTGAATCCTGCCATTTACCATCTCATTTTGACCCCCCCACCACCTTTGGTATTATGCTTCAAACCATCAACTTGTTTATACAGCCTCTGCGAATCACTAGCAGAACTTACAATTTCGGCAGGTTCCAATGGCTTCTCTCCATGTCTATGCAAATTTCTGTTTTTCCACATCTACCATGCTATAGAGCAGAAGTACTCAAACTCCTTCCCTACTGCAATAACAATGACATGATGCACCAGGTCGAGAAACAATGATTCTTGCCACACTCTACAAACTCCTTTCAGGAAGATTTTTTTCCAGGTCTTTTTTGCCTTCGGACATTCCCACAACGCATGCAACACAGTTTCGCTAGCTTGGATGTCCACACTGCCAACAACAAGGATCATCTAGAACCCGTCTATGCTTCAGATTTGTCGCACACGGTAGAAAACCATGCATTAATTGCATGCTCTCCACATGAATACCCGAACCTTATGTGGCACCTCCATGCTCCAAATTCTCCCCCATACCTCCTTAATTTTATTTGAGCTTGAACTAGCCTCATAACCTCTTTCTCGAGCCTGCAAATCCCTGGCCACCCAATATCCTGACTTCACAGTATACACTTCATCTTTCGTAAAATGCCAAACTAATTTATCAGGTATACTTCTCAAACCAAGTGGTATACTGAGTATCACATCCGCTTTATGTGATAAAAAGATGCCCCTGATCACTGGAACATTCCATCCACAAAAATCTGTAAACAAAGTATCAACTTTGTGCTGCTCCGACAGGGTAAGAGGGCTAACAGGCTTAAAACTTACCAGACAAGGCAGCCACCTATCAGAGACAATACTTACTCTCTTCCCATCACCGATCCTCCACCTTGTCCCTCCATCAATCACTTGTTTACCCCAAATTAAACCCCTCCAAATAGCAGAAAGAGTATGGCCCAAGCTAGCATTTAGAAAACAGGTCCGCGGAAAGTATTTGGCTTGGAGAAGAGCACTAACTAAGGAATGCTTTCCCCAGAAAATCCTTCAAATAGTACTCTTCGCCAACATAGCCTGATTAAAAGCTTGCAAATCCCTGAACTCTAGACCTCCTTCTTCTTTTCTCTTGCAAAGTCTGTCCCAGCTACACTAATGGATGCCTTGTGTATCACTACCTTTCCCCCACCAAAATTTGCTCACCTTTGATTGGAATTTTTTGCACACTCCAATAGGCAATTGGAAAACACTCATAGAATAAGTGGGAATAGCTTGAGCTACTGCTTTGATTAAAACAAGCTTACCCACTTTAGAGAGGAACTTCCCTTGCCAACCTTGGAGATGAACATCTAACCTATCATTCAACTTTTTGAAAACTTCTTTTTTATTTCTCCCAGTTGTTATTGGTAATCCCAGGTACTTTTCATGGAAATCCACTACCGGTACATCTAATATGGCTTTCACTTCCTGTTTTACTCCTTCCGATGTACTAGGTTCAAAAGAAAGGGCTGACTTTTGGAAGTTTATACGTTGACCTGCTGCACACTCATATAGTAGAAGACATTGTTTCAATGCAACACATTCTTGAACTGTTGCATTAACAAACAAGAGACTATCATCCGTAAATAATATGTGGGAGATTGAGGGTGTAGTAGGTGCCACCTTAACTCCACTTATTAGCATCGAATTGTCTGCATGTTGTAGAAGACCAGACAACGTACCCCTCTGATACAAAGAGAAATAAATATGGGGACAAAGGGTCACCTTGACGTATTCCTCTCATTGGCTTGAAAAAAACCCACAGGTTGCCCTTTCCACAAAATCGAGAAGGAAACCGAATTAACACACCTCATAATTAGCGTCACCCACTCCTCCACAAACCCTAGCTTCAGCATTACTTCCTTCAGGAAACTCCACTCCACCCTGTCATATGTTTTACTTATATCCAATTTGAGTACCATCTTAGGTGATGTCATGTTCTTTTCAACTCTGATGGTGTGAACGGTTTCAAAAGCAGCAATAACATTATCTTGGATATTTCGACCTGGGACAAAAGCACTTTGAGTGCCAGAAATAATCTCTAGCAAGAACTTCTTGAGCCGGTTAGCAATTGTCTTTGAAATCAACTTATAGACAATAGTGCAAAGACTGATAGATCTAAACTCGGTCACCAACTTAGGGCTGGAGCATTTCGGAATAAGAGAGAGTAGTGTGTGATTAAACTCCCCCAAATCCTTCCCCTCATTCAACACACCCAGGCAGAAATCACACACTGAACTTCCCACAATAGGCCAATATGTCTTGAAAAATACGGCTGACATTTCATCAAAACCTGGTGACTTTTGTGCTGCCATATGCTTCAAAGAGACCTCAATCTCCCATCTCTCAAACTTTTTCAACAACTTAGCATTTATATCATCAGATACTCTTCGGGGAATCTTGTCTAGTACCAGCTCAATGTTAGTGCAACCATCAGTTGTATAAAGTTTCGTGAAAAAGGATACAAAAGCTGATTGCACATCATTCATCTCCTCACACCAGTTACCATTCTCATATGAGATTCCTACCACCTTGTTCTGCTTCCTATGACCTTTTGCATGAGCATGGAAAAACTTGGTATTTTTGTCTCCCTCGTGTAGCTAATCAATCCTGGACTTTTGCTTCCACATGGTTTCTTCCATCTCCGCATATTTATCCAGCTCCGATTTAATCAGAGATCGCTGTTTTCGGTCCACCTCACTCTAAACATCAATTGGGAACTGTTGTAACGAAGCCTTAAGGTCTCCTATCCTCCTTGGCATATGTCCAATGACCGTTTTATTCCAGTGAGACAACTCTTCAGCACACTTGTTTAGCTTTGTGAGAAGAGTTGACTCAGCCATTGTCTGATCATCCCAAACCTCCTTAATTATGTCACTACACCTCTGCTCTTTGGTCCAAAAGCTTTCAAACATAAATCATATCCTTCCCACCTGTTTCTTTTGAAGACCTGTTCCTAGAAAATCAAACACCAAGGGCAAGTGATCACTTACCCCAACGTCAATATTGTACTCGTGTACTATGGGGAAAGAAGCAGCTACTTCATTATTCATTAAGCCCCTATCCAATCTTTCATGTACTGTACCATTGCTCCAGGTAAATTGTGACCTGAAAACTCAATGTCCTGTAGGCAACAGTCATTAATAACCTGACTGAATCTATCCATCTGACATACAGGTCTTGATCTGCCCCCACTCTTCTCTTCACTAGTGATTATCTCGTTAAAATCCCCAAACACAAGCCATGCTACATGAGGATGCAAGTATGAGAGCCGTCGAAGTACTTCCCATGAGTGATGCCGCTCTCCCGTTTCCGGGTTTCCATAAAAACCGGTTAGTCTAACTTATTTACCATCAACTACCACCATCACATCAATAACCTGATGTAGCATCAATCACCGTAACATTCAAGTTGTCCTTCCAACAGAAGGCCAAACGCCCTCCTTGTTTCCCCGTATGCTCCACTACTTTGCAATTAACATACCCTAACTTACCACACAACTTTTCATGACTGCCTTCTTTTTCTTTGTCTCCAATAAGAAAACAAAGTCGAGATCTTGTGCCCTTAACAGCTTCTTAAGGGCATTGAATGTGGACGGGTTCCCAAGCCCGCACACATTCCAGCTTAGGAGACTCATTGTTTGTGGTGGGCCCGGGTTTCAGGTCTCACCACTTTAGTCCCTTTCTCGGAACTAGAACTAGAGCTTGCTGTATTACCAATCTTCTTCCTCAACTGTTTACTCGGAGAGCCAAAGACAAATAATTTTCTAGGAGAGCGGGAAATAACAAAACCCTTACTTTTCCTTTCTTTACCTGGAGAAGTCGCTACCTGCTTCGAATCAGTCTTAGAAGCAAATTCATCCTCCACACTCTTCTTACCCTTACCCCTCCCCTTCTTTTTTGGTGAAGTAGGATTCTTATCTACTCCCTGATTCTTCTCATTTCTGTTAGTTGGCTTCTCCTTAGAACCGACTTTTGAAAAAGACTTCAAGTCAAAACCACTTGTTGTAATAGGCACATTGAAGAGCGAAAGGACATCAGCAGGCTTCTCAATCATTGTACTGACCTCCTTCCCACCCATACTGCCAGAGTCCAAAACAGAGTCCGTCATTATTACTTCCTCACTTAGCTTTTCCCAAGTAAGTTTGCGACACTTTGAAAAACTGCAATGCTCAACGTTCCCCTGCCTACAAGCTTCCCTTACTTCCTCTCTAACTTCCAACTCTGTCAAAACATCACGCTCCCTTACCACCCTACTCACATTTAATTCTGGAGCTTTGATAGACCACCCTTTTTTTGCTTGGAATTAACCCAAAGGATCGACCTTGCAGCTGGCCATAGAGATCAATCGAGTAAACATCCTTCGAAATTGTCTTCCAACATCCATATTTCTCCTCCGTGATCTTCCCCTCCATTCTAGCCTGACAACTAGTCCCCACATGATCCAATAAACCACAAAAGAGGCAAAAATGAGGCAAATGCTCGTACTCAAACACCACCTTACTAAGTTGTGTGTCCCGTGGATCAAACTATAATCTCAGACCCTTTCTCAACGGTCCTGAGAGCTTTAGCTCCACTCTCAGCCTGAGAAAACTCCCACTACCATCTCCAAAAATGTTCGGATCCGTCATAATAAATCTATTGATACTACTACCAATTTTCCTCCCCATTTTGTCAGTTAAAAGCGCTGGAGGCCTTCACTCTGATCCAAAATTCCTAGCTAATTAGTGGAATCTCCCCGGGATCAATCATTCCATCAGTTGGGATCAACACCAACAGTGAATTATCATAAGACCACGGGCTACCTTGCAAAATCCTCATCCGATCCTCATCAGTCTTAAAAGAAAAAACAAATCGCTCCGAGTTCTCCCACTTCAGGATGGAAAAGTCCTCCTTTGTTAGCCATATCTTCCTAATAATACGCCTAAAGGACTCCACATTGACCTTCTTATTGGTGAGAACTTTCCCAACCAACCAGAATCTCTCTGCTATTAGCGACTTTGGATCATCCACTGTTATAACTTCTAGGTAGTCATCATCCTGTATTGCCAGACGACGGGAGAAGTCACCGACTACCTCCTCCATTCGTAACAATACTTTCTCCAACCCCGACCACACCGTCTGCACAGTGTAGAAAGCCCTCCACATGCACTACAGATGAACCAAGGACTTTGTTGATTAGATGCGGCGGAACAAATCCACCGTACTACGGCAAAAACCCTATTTCACTCAAACCCTAACTCCGAAAGAGTAGGGGATTCCAAAGTTCCTCTCCTTACAAACTTAAGGGACATTACGTACATGTATTTCAAAAATATTGTTGATGATAAGATATAAAGTTTGTTTCCCGAATGGTATTTAGGTTTTACTTTTAATATATATTATTATATTTATATCTCCAATTGAGGTACAAAGTTTGAGTCCTCATTTTTTAAGAAATTTTCACAAGAAAGAAAACATTGCATGAGAATTTTAAAATGATTATGGGTGGCCATTTCAAATTGTTTCACATCCTCCCTAGTCCTTAGATACCGTTATTACCAACATATCACTACTGTTCTAATAAATAAGTAAAATATAATTGGTATTAATCTCGTAGAGTCATAACAAATGGCATATATATTAAAAAAAAAAAAAAGACATATATTGAGGGAGAGTCTCAAATGAGAACTTTAAAATAAGGACTGCATATTTTTTTTTTAAATTAATGGTTTGATAAGTGGTCCAATTTTTAATTGAAATATATTATTTATTTAACACACAAGTCATCCAACGATTGATTTAGAAGTCCTCATGAGGTTCTGAATTATAGGTCATTAAAGTCCCATGTAATATATTGACATAAAATAATTGTTGGCCTCAGATCAGGCCTAAAAGTTGTAGCCACAATTTGATGTGGTATGCCATGTCAAGCATGCGCATTACCTATTTACCACACCATGCCATGTATAAAAACAACAAATCTTTTTTCTCCAATCAGGCAAAGAAAAAAAATTTCTTCATTGTTTTTACAATTGATCTAAACAAGAAAGACAAAAAATTACACTCGTGTTGGATTACAATTGATTGTTGCCGTATAGTATATCATGTTGAATCACAGTTCTCAAAAAATGTTCAACGTGAAAACAAAAAGAAAAATAAAAAAGCAAAGCAATATACAAGTAATTCGATCAATAGATTTGTACATATATCTGGGGGTTACAACAAATCTATTGCATTAACTACACATGTATATGAATTTGAAGTTTGTTAGGTTCCTCTAAATTTTTTTTCCTTCATTTTTTAAAGGTTTTTCCCATTTAAATTTTTTTCCCTAATTTAAGAATAATTTATGAAATCACAAAGACACAAAAAAGAAGAAGAAGAAATGAACACAGAGACATGCACTAAAGCCAGAGAAAAAAAGCGAAGAAAAATATTGCCATAGGTAAATTCTTATTTGTTGTCGGGTAGAGTGTCGACTGCTTTCCTGGTTCAATAATTGAACATCAATCGCACTAGCTTACGGAGCAAGGTTTGGGTAAAGCTTATGCGCAAATGCTTCTTCTTATTCTTCTCATTTAGAGAGTGAGTTTTGGACTTTTGTTTTAGAACAATTCTTAGATTCACCCTTAGGGTGAATGAGCATATTCACCCTCTCTTGCGAGTTGCTCATTCACCCTCTCTTGCGAGTAACGCATAATAACTCTATAATTTTCTAATCCAACCATTCATGTTGTATAACGTAATATAAAGATTAGCTCTGTAAAAATCAATCAATTTGAAGACCTTTTAGTTATTCATTTTTATGAAATACATGGACGGTTCATCATAATAGTAGTAAGTGTTGTTGGAACTATCCATTTGTTTGATTCAATTAGATAATTAAATATAATTTCTGATTCGATTGATTTTTTTACAGAGATGATCTTTAAAGGACAATTTAAGATATGGACCGTTGGATTATAAATTTATTAAGTAAAAGTATGTTAATTGACAATGGGGGTGAATATGCTTGTTCATCCTAGGGGTGAACCTAAGAATTTCCTTTGTTTTATCCTTGCATTAGCTTACTCGTTGTAAAATAAAATAAAATAAATAAAAAATAAAAAGGTGAAAGAAGCCTTGCTTGTGGTCATCAGGTGACTGATCAATGTCGTCGACAAGTCATTTGTCTTAATGAGGAAGAGAAAATTGCTCTAGCTATATATACAGATGTGTCTGGCCTGTTAGTCGCAAGATTTTAAAAACCTATTTTGATTGGCTTTGGTGTTTAGGGTTTAGGGTTGAAGATAGTGTTTTATAGTGGAACTGTGGAAGAGGCTTTGATTAGATTAAATAGAGGCGATGAGTCCCTTTGGCTCATGAATTATATTGAACAAGATCATCTTGTAATCTCTAATTTTTGGAGTATTGGAATTACATTTCACGGTTTAATTAATATGGGGAATTGGAGTGAGGCTGAGCCTCCTATGCCAGTTTGAATAGGTTCGATCTAAACTGTTATTAGGAAAAGAAAAAAATCTACAAAGTGAAAAGAGAATATGCCCCGATCGATGCAATGGAGATAAGATCATGCATGATGCAATACGTCTAAATTTTAACCCAATGAAGATGATATATTTCTACGATCTCATTGGCCTTACCTCCAATGGCCGGCCATGCCATGCATAGGTATTAAGCTGTGGACTTGTGGCCAATATAATTATCAGAAGCACATTTAAAATTAGAAATTAATTATTAAGGCCTTAAAGGGGCATATCTCAATATAAAGTAAATTAATCCTCAAAAAATATATAAAGTAAATTAGCATGAACTGTTTATTACATAATCACGTACGTAATCTTGTGTACATTACAAGAATTCCTAGCAGCTATTGCAAGTAAATATTTTAATCACGACGGCGTGACCTAAAACACTACTTAACCAACATACACTGAGTTACATATATACCTTCGGCCAAGAAAAACCTACATATATATATTTTGCCCGTATGCGTACTAAGCAGACATAGCTAGCTAGCTAATTAGATAATCACAATTACAATGGCCCAATACAGTTTTGCTTTCGTGCTTGTGATTGCCTTTATGGCAGTTTTTCCGATCATGGTGTTGGGAGGAACAGCTTATCACGTCGGACGTGCTGCTGACTGGAACGATCATCTGTTCGATTACCAGGGTTGGGCTTGGAGCATAAATTTCCAAGTCGGAGATTCTCTAGGTGAATACTATAAATTTGCTGCATTCATAATCACTTCTTTAATTTTTTGACGGAAAAAAAAAATAAGAAACTAAATTTGCTGCTTCGTTAACTCCTTTGCTGCTCTCTCTGTAGAATATCATTTGAATCTGCAGGCATAGGGCTTCCATTCTTCATATTCTCTAGTCTCGTTATAGCTCAGTTTCGTATGTTGGTCCATTCGATCAGTTTGGGCATCTTAAACCGGCTGCTGATCGAGGGCTTGAATTAGCAAACCCACTGTACTTTAGTCTATCGATCCGTAGTCTCTGAGTTTTTACACGCACTATACATAGACACGCCATAGGTTTTCGGGGTCTAAGAGTTGCAAGTGGGTCTTCCGTCTTCCTTAAGGCTCCAACTATTTGTTTGTTGCTCAACATTTCCTTGCTTTCCGACATATAGGAAAATTGAGTACTTTGCAGATGAGAAAGACAATTTAGTTTCAAATGCATATGTTGTTAGTATATGTCTGAAAAGTTAAGCTCTTGGACTAATTCTTCAATGCATGCATCATTTCTTAACATGGTATGTACTAAGGAGTTTTTTTATATTTTTTTTTTTAATTTTTTTCTGTTTCATTGATCATTATCACTTTGTAATATCAGAGATATCTTCTTCTTTTTTTTCTGTTTCATTGATCATTATCACTTTGTAATTTCAGAGATATCTTTGGTGGAAGTTTGTCTTACATCTAGGTTTTTTGTATTCCAGTTTTCAGTTACCATGCAGATGTACACTCTATCGTTGTAGCAGCTAATCGTGTACTGTATGATGGATGTTCTGCAACTCCAAACTTGGGAGTGTATCAGAGCGGATATGAAGAATTAGTCTTGCCGGTTGCTGGGACCTATTATTTCTTCTGCGGAAATCAATGCAACCAAGGAATGAAATTTGTTGTCACTGTGTGAACTAGTTGATATATATAACTTTTGAAAGCCTGTATTCCCACCTACAAAGCAACCCAAAGCAAGGTTTTAAGTTTCTCCGAAACTGCCGAAATTTCCGTCGAAATTTCCGTAAATTTGAAGTACCGAAACGAAATTCATATGCTATATCATTTCCGTCAGGAGTTTCCCGAAATTTACCGAAATTTTCCGTACATTTCCGCGAAATTCTAAATTTCCGAAATATCTACACACAGAAAATATATTTAAAAATTCAAACCGAAATTTTGTCCGAAATTTCTCTTAAATTTCTGTTAAATTCGTATTTCACAGTTTTCGACTTTTCGCTGACAAAATATGAAATTTTGATTTTTTTTTTTTTCAATCCTCCTTCATAACACAGAAGCTCTCTTTCTATCATCCACCATATAATTAATTAATTATTAATTAACAAGGTATGTTGAAGGCTTTACTGTTCTTTTTACTAGTATTTTCTTAGTGCGTGGGATGATGGAGGAAATATCTTGGTTTCTATGGCTTTTTGACCACCATGACCATAATGATGTCTTTTAACTTTTTCGTAGGCTTGGAGTTCAGTTTTCGTCCCAAATGCTGCATGCTTCATACAATGAAACACCATATTGAGTAATTCCACAATTTCTGATATATGGATTGCATGTGGGAAGAGATCAACACACATACATTACCCATGTGATGAAGTACCAAAAATCATTTCCAAAATTCATGTACTTGGGAGCAGTATTGTATGATACTAAATGGGAGCAGTTCAACCACATGGATCGAACCACATCGTAGTAGCTCTTATTACTAATACTTTATATTGCTTTTGTTGTACTCTTGTTTATTTTGATTCACGGGGTTTTGGTATTACGTCCTCCCCCCCCCCCGGTTGTATTTTTGTAATTATTAGTGAAAAAGGCGTGATGGACAAGCCTCCCACTGGGTTCCAGCCATAAAAAAAAAAGTAAATCACATTCACATTATCAATATACAGAACATTTATAATTACATATAGAATTATAGATAGTGTTTAGCAACTTACTACAGTTTTAGTTCATTACTCGTCGTCTCGTCCATATTAAATATCACAATTCTATTATTTATGTATAATTTTAGAGAGTTTACATTGTAAATAGGTTTATTATAGGTTAGTTTAGTCTATGTAAAAGTTTCATTCAAAAATATCATTTTATACATGCAATTAATGTGATTTCTTTATTTTTAACCGAAATTTCCACCGAAATCGAAACTTTCTCCGAAATTTCCTTAAATTTGAAGTACCGAAATCGAAACCGAAACCAAAATTTGAAACCTTGACCCAAAGTCACCTGAAACGCGGAACGTTACGGTACGGGTACGCGATACGGGTACGCGGTACGCCAGTCCTTAGGGTACGCGGTACGCTAAGATATATTAGCTAATTTTAATTAAAATAAATTACATATAATAAATAAAATTATGAGAAAATAATAAATAGATAACCATACAATAAATTAACCCCTTATTTTACCTAAACACCCCTTATTAATATATTGTGAGAAACACTTTACTTATGGAGGATAAACAAATAAATTAACAAATAACAAAAAATAAATAATAAAAAAAGCTGCTTTTATTTTTGTTCTTTATTGGATAATCTTGATCAGATTGAGATGATGCCATGAACAATAGAGAGAATCCCAGAGATTGAGATTTTGTAATTATGGTGTTTAACACCATAACACCCCTGGATCGATCTTGAGACTGGAAGACGGCACATGGAACTCGTGGGCAGCCTCGAGGAGTGGCTGGAGCGCGGCAGATCCGACACCGTCGGGGACAAGTTCGAGCTGCTCAGCACGATTCTGGCGAACTCCAAAGCTCACCCAGATTCCTGACCTCATGGGGATCGCTAAACTTGGCGATCTGGATCGCGAACGCCCCGCGATTGGGTTCGTGCGATCCGGAACGCGGGTCGCCGACATGTTTAGCGTTTCCGGTGACTTTGAAGCAACCCAAGTGGAGAGAAATCTAGTTAGTAATTTCTCTTTAAATTCTGGAGTAGTCATGCAAATTGAAAGCCTGTACCTCCTACAAAAAGCAACCTATGTGGAGAGAAATTTAGTTAGTATGCAAAGAATGCATACTAAATATGCATACGAATTGGAGCAATCATTTCCAAAGCTATGTACCATATGGTTTAAATGGTATCTTGTTGAATTTATAACACAATATTAGAGAAGTCAACTCGATATTTAGAATTGTGTATGTGATTGTTGAAATTAAGCATGAAGCTTATTGAAGAAAAAATTATAGAAAGCTGAAAAAGAAGAACAGAGAAAGCGAGAGAAAAGTTAGGATTACGTACATTATTACCGTCATGTAATAGATATGTAATTTCACATATCTATCCTTAACAGCCCCCAACCATATGCTTGGGAGCCAAGCCTAATGGTTGGAACAAACAATAAACCCAGTGACCACCCAGGCCTTGAATTCAACATGGCTTGAATTCAAGTGCATCACAGATATCAGAAATCTGTTGCTTCGTTACTCTCATCTGAACTTTGAGTGTTACATCTTTTGCTTCATCAGGGCAAGTGTTGCCTGAACTTGAGATACATAGGACAAGCCAGCAGCTTAGTTGTGTTAAGATGTAACCAATTTCTGTGCTCTCCAATAGCCTGTGGACACGTTGTAGCTAGTCATTTAGCTGTTAGTTGTTTGCTAATTTTTCTCACTCCAATTAGTTAGCTGAGTTAATTAGCATGGTTAGTTAGTTAATCATAGAGGCTGCTCGAATGATATAAATAGCTGAGCCATCTCTTTGCTTTGGAAGAATGTATGCTTCAACAAATTAATAGAATCTGTTAGTAATATTTTCTCTCAAGCATTCTCTTCTTCTTCTTCTTCTTCCTCTCTACGAAACCCTAGTTCATTTCTACTGCCACGGCTATCATGGTATCAGAGCATCAATAGATCATGGACCTCTGAACCTTGCTTCCACATAGCTTAATCGAGAAAGAGTGTACTCTGTTCATTTCTTATTCTCAGATCTAGTTGTTTTTGGCTGTTCTTGCAGCAATTGAAGTCTTTAATTTGATCGTCTTCGGAGCTTGGATCAAGTACAGTGCTTAGTAAAGGCTTGAATCTTTGCATCTCAAGTGGTCGATTGAATCTTCAGGTGAATCGCACTTGTTCTTGCCTCTCAATTTTTCAGATCTGTGTACTTTGAGCTATATTCTTGAGCCACACAAGTATGAACTAGCTGTTTACTGGAGTGAACATCTTTTCTTGAGAAAAATTATATCGATTGAGCTGTGTGTTGTGGTTCGATGTGAAAAACAAAATTAGAGTAAACCAAAAGTGAAAATTTGAGCAAAATTAGCCTGTGAAGTGTTGATCTTTGTCCGTATATACAAACTCTGAGCATCGTTATGATGCAAAATTGAGAGAAAATTTGAGCATCGTACAAGAATAGTTTGCTTGTTTAAGAGAAATCTTGGTACTATTTGGAGACGATTATTGTGCTAATCACTGTTCATAATTTTCTTTGGAAGAAGAGAGCTTTCTGAAAGTATATTCATGGTTATGGCGACTCCAAGATCCTCTGGACTTACTCATGCTGATGTACACTCATTACTGAGTGTCATAACCATTAGACTTGGTGAAAGAAACTTTATCAAGTGAAGTTTCCAGTTTCAGTCAACTCTTGCTGGAAATGGACTCTTTGGTTATTATGATGGTACAGAGATAACTCCTCCTCGCTATGTGCTTACTACTGAAGGACAATTCACTAGTGAAGAAACAGCTGCTTATAAAGCTTGGAAACAAATTGACATGGCTCTCATGAGTTTGCTTATGGCTACCTTGGATGAGGATATTGTAGATGTGATCATTGGTTGCAAAACATCGAGACAGGCTTGGCTTGCTCTTCAATAACGTTTTTCTGCTGCTTCAAGAGTGAGCATCATGCAGCTTAAGACTGAATTACAAACCATGAGGAAAGGTGGTGAGTCCATTGAAAGATATCTACAGAAAGTTAAGAATGCTCGTGATCAACTCCTGTCTGTTGGAGTAAGTGTTCCAGAAAAAGATATTGTCATTGTGATCTTGAATGGTCTTCCTGAGGAATACTCTATTGTAAGGACAGTTATTGAGAGCAGAGAAACACAGATCACACTTCATGACTTAAGATCACAGTTGCTAGCAGCAGAAAGACACATTGAAGGAAGTTTCTCACTTAACCCCACCATGAGTGCCATGATAGCTCGTGGAGAGGAATCAAGAAATGCAGGGCAAGAAAACAGTTCCTGGAACAATAGAAATGGTGGGAAAACAAAGGATGGAAGAAACAGTGGAGCTGGTGTTGAGTGTCAAGTGTGTGGAAAAAGAGGGCATACTGTGGATACATGCTTCAAGGTCCACAAGTGTCAAATTTGTGGAAAACATGGGCATCTCACTAGTACATGCTATCAGAATCTTGATTACAAACCTCAATAAGGCACTCAAGCTAAGCCTTCAAATCCCAACAGTGGACCATCTCCTGAATGTCAAATATGTTCAAAGAAAAGCCATACTGCTGCTTACTGCTTCTATAGAGCTGATATTCCTGCTGGACATCCATCATTGTCTATCCCTACTTGCTAGAATTGCGGTTTAAAGGGTCATGTTGCTTTAAACTGTTCTCACAGGACTAACTTTGCTTACCAAGGGTCTGAACCTCCTGCATCTCTTGCTGCATTGATTGCACAGAATAATGGAAATCATAGTGGAGTTTTTCAGCAGACTCATGGGGGATACGTAGTGTCAAATGATGCTTTCACATCTCATTTTCCTGGTGGTTTTCATCCAAGTCATGGAGCCTCATCTTCTGGTACAGCTGGTTCTTCAAGCAACACTGAAGCATGGATAGGAGATTCTGGTGCTAGTCACCACATGACCTCTGATTTGAGAAACTTGGCCATAGCTCAACCATATGCTGCAGACAACAAGATCACTATTGGGAATGGAGCAGGTTTGAATGTGGCTCATACTGGTGCTTGCTACATTAAACCTGCAGATCATGTTTTAAAACTAAATCAAGCTCTTCATGTTCCTAGTCTAGCTATGAATTTGGTATCCTTTACAAAGCTATGCAGAGATAACAGGTGCTTCATAACTCTTGATCAGAGTAATATTGCTGTGCAGGACAAGGTAACAAAAACAATTCTCTATCAAGGAAAGAGCAGTGAAGAAGGATTGTTTCTGTTCAAGACACCACAACTTTCAGCAATAAATCAACTATCTCACACTGCTTTGATTGGATCATCTGCATCTTTTCCTGTTTGACACCAGCGTTTAGGCCATCCTTCTCAACCTGTGCTGACCAAGATGCTCACCAGTTCTCAAATAAAGCCACCTAGTTCAGTTTCCAGTCATATTTGTTCATTTTGTTTAGAAGGCAAGATGCATAGACTGTCTTTTCCTGAGTCAGAGTCACATTCTTCTGTACCCTTTCACAAAATACATTCTGATGTATGGGGACCTGCACCAAGTCCATCTATAGAAGGGTATAGATACTATGTGACATTCATTGATGATTGTACAAAATTTGTGTGGATTTTCCCACTACTCAATAAATTTGATGTTCTTGCCAAGTTTGTGCAATTCTATGCTTTTGTACAAACACAGTTTGATTCAACAGTCAAGATACTACAGACTGATGGAGGAGGAGAGTTTAATAGTAAAGCTTTTCATAATTTTCTCATATTAAAGGGCATTATACATTATGTCACTTGTCCTTACACTCCTCAGCAAAATGGAGTTGCAGAGAGAAAGAATAGACATATTATAGAAACGGCTATCTCACTGATGTCAACTGCAGGTCTTCCTAAGCAATTCTGGTTTCATAGTGCTGCACATTCATGTTATCTCATCAACAGAATGCCATGTAAGTCTCTACACATGTCTTCTCCATATTAACTTCTATTTCACAAGTCTCCTGATGTGTCTCAGCTTAAGGTGTTTGGCTCTTCTTGCTATCCATATCTCAGACCCTATACTCATGATAAGCTTGATCCAAGAACTACTCAGTGTGTGTTCCTAGGCTATGCTTTAGGATATAAAGGAGTATTTTGCTACAGTATTTCTCAAAACAAACTGTGGATGTCAAGACATGTTATTCATGATGAAACCACATTCCCATTTCTGTCATCATCTAAACCTACAGCTACACAGACTGATCCTGTGACTTACTTCCCTAGTTATTCCTGGACACCTGTATCTGTGCAGCCTTCTTCTCTCACATGTGGTCTACCTCTTAATGCACACCTCACTGAGCTACAGGGAGATATTAGTAATGAAGGGCCTACTAGTTCTGATAGTAGATCCTATGATATTCTTCATGGAACTAGTGATTCTCAGCTTCATACAATTCATGACAGCCAGCTGTCTCAATCTCAGGAAGAGAATAGTTCTCAAGCTGAGCATGTTGATCCTAACACTACAAGAGACACACAGTCTCAAGTAGATGATTCTTCTGCAATATTGACTCATAATCCAGCAGGTGGTAACATAGAGATTGTTCTCACTATGACCAATGCTCCTGATGGTGGTGGTTCTGTGCAAAGTGGTCAAGAGCATACATCTGAAGCAGCTGAACAAGCTAGTACTGTAGTTACTCATGGCCTAAATGAAAATGAGCTCCATACATTGCAATTTGGAGGACTTGGTAACACAGCTGAAACTTTGCCTCAAGAGCTCAACTTTATTGTGGATCAAAACTATAATGAGCACTCCATGATGACTCGAGCCAAGAATGGAATTATAAAACCTAAAACATTTGAAGATTATTATTGTTTCTCCGCTATAGCTCAACAGAAGCTTTATGATGAGTATCCTTTCTTCAGTGGCTTCACTGCAATAGCTGATATCAGTGAAGTTGTGGAGCCTAAGTCCTTCAAAGCTGCTGTAGGAAAGGTTGAGTGGGACAAAGCAATGCTAGAAGAAATTGAAGCATTACAAAAACAAGGTACTTGGTCTCTTGTTCCATGCCCTGCAGACAGAAACATTGTAGGGAGCAAGTGGATATACAAGATTAAGAAAAACCCTGATGGTTCTGTCTCAAGGTATAAGGCAAGATTGGTTGCACAAGGCTACAGTCAATCTAAAGGTCTTGATTATGATGAGACTTTCAGTCCTGTTGTGAGACACAGCACTGTCAGAGTGATCATAGCTCTTGTTGCAATGAATAATCGGGAATTGAGGCAATTAGATGTGAAAAATGCCTTTTTGCATGGGGATCTGAAAGAAGAAGTTTATATGGCTCAACCTCCAAGTTTTATTGATTCAGTACACAGTGATTATGTGTGTCTTTTAAAGAAGTCTTTGTATGGTCTAAAGCAAGCTCCAAGAGCCTGGAATGAAAAGTTCACAAGCTTTCTCCCAAGTCTAGGATTTGAGTTCTCCCATTCTGATCCAAGTCTCTTTGTTAGGCATACTTCCGCAGGTATGGTGGCATTGCTCTTATATGTGGATGATATTGTGATCACTGGTTCAGATACTGCTGGAATTCATGAGGTAATTTCTAAGCTGAGTATGGTTTTTGACATTAAATATCTTGGTCCTCTGACCTATTTTTTAGGTCTGGAAGTTACTAAAGTCAAATAAGGTATCTTCCTAAGTCAAGCTAAGTATGCTAATGATCTCCTTGTCAAGGCAGGAATGGACACAGTTCGTCCTTGTAGCCCATTTCCTTCCTCATCACCATATGACAAAAGATCAAGGAGTGCCTCTTAAGGATCCTACTGTATATCGAAGCATTGTGGGAGCCTTGCAATATCTAACCTTTACTCGTCCAGATATTGCATATGCAGTAAATACTGTTTGTCAATTTATGACAACTCCTACTAATGTTCACTTTAGTGTTGTTAAGAGAATCTTGAGATACCTCCATGACACTACTCATAAAGGTCTGTTTTATAGCTCAGCCCATGCTCTATCTAATGCAGTTCATCTCAAAGCATTTTGTGATGCCGATTGGGCAGGTGAAGTCATTCGACGACGCTCAACCACTGGTTTTGTTGTTTACCTTGGCATGTGTCCAGTTTCCTGGCAATCAAAGAAACAAGGTACTGTGTCCCGGAGTTCCACTGAATCTGAATATAGAAGTTTGGCTAATACTACAGCTGAAGTAAGTTGGATTCGACATCTCCTTTGTGATCTGAAGATTCCTATTCCTCGAGCTCCATTGCTTAAGTGTGACAACTTGTTTGCATTAGCTCTTGCCTCTAATCCAGTGTTTCATTCTAAGATCAAACACTTGGACAATGATTTTCACTTTCTTCGAGAACGTGTTCAGTGCAATGATTTGTGCCTTGAATATGTACATAAAACAGAACAAACTGCAGACATATTGACAAAATGATTACCTTCTCCACTCTTTCGTACTCATTGCATCAATCTCAGGCTAGTTACCCTAGCTGAGCTTGAGGAGGGGTGTTAAGATGTAACCAATTTATGTGCTCTCCAATAGCCTGTGGACACGTTGCAGCTAGTCATTTAGCTGTTAGTTGTTTGCTAATTTTTCTCACTCCAATTAGTTAGCTGAGTTAATTAGCATGGTTAGTTAGTTAATCATAGAGGCTGCTCGAATGATATAAATAGTTGAGCCATCTCTTTGCTTTGGAAGAATGTTCAACAAATTAATAGAATCTGTTAGTAATATTTTCTCTCAAGTATTCTCTTCTTCTTCTTCTTCTTCTTCCTCTCTACGAAACCCTAGTTCATTTCTACTGCCATGGCTATCAAGTTGAAGAAACCAATGTTGACAAGGCCATGCCTCTTGCACTGCAAAGAATGCAGCCCAGAGAAGAAAAAAATAAAAATAAAAAAACAATTGAGCTTGCATAATTTGAATCTGTAGATCCACTCAGGTGACCAAGCAGTGATTTAGTCATTCTTGCTGTAAAGATATAATTTCCAAGACGAGCAACAAGGCCAAGACTATCTGATTCAACCATATGATGATGGACAGATGTCACCCTCTGCTAGGATACTCCCTCTTTTTCTTCTGGGTTGTTTTGAAGGAAAGCAAAGCCTTGAAACTTGAAAGTAACCCCACGCACACAAAAGTATTTGTTAGCCTCAGTTTTTATACTGTTGAAACTGAAAAAAAAAAAATCACAAGTCCAATCCAATACAGGGGCACATTCAAAAATTACTTGGTGATGATCTTTCAAAATAAATCAGAAAAGTGAGAGCCCGTTGCAACAAATATACTTGTATAGTTTGACTTGGCCGCCAAATCAACAAAACAAATTCATTCAAAAGCACAAGAATGATATAAGTCCAATTTAAACCCCACCTCCTGAGTATGGTTAGTTAATCACTTAATTGGCCTTTGTTCTTATCTCCAGAAGGAAGAGAAATAGTATGGCGATAAAGAATCAATCATATGGTTCACTTTGCATCAGGCTTTCAAATTCAAATAACATAACGAAAGTTGTGGATAATTCCCACAATTACAAATTTTAATATGGAAGTGGTCATCGTCATCTCAAGATCATTTCAATTTCTGAACAAATTGAGATCAACTAACATGATCTCTTATCCTTCTGCGTTGCTCATATAAAGAGGCTCTTTACAACAATTCAAAGAGGGGAGCAGAAAAGGCTACAGAGCAGAAATACAAAAAAAAATACAGAGCAGAATAGGATATGCAGCAAAGAAAAAGAGTAAAGAAACATGTCCAAGATTCGCTGTCAAAGGAAAGAAGAAGAAAATGCTGCAGGTATATATATGTATGCCTTCCCTCTGATACAAGCCTCTCCAATTAATCCACATATGTCTTGTGGCCCTTCAAGACTCTAATAGGCCGTTCATGAACATGAACGACCACACAACTATATTAATTAGAGTCTTCCTAAGCCCGTAGAATGATGTTGATGCTCTCAAATGCTCCAACGTTTAAAGCATTGAAGCAAGAGTGGTTGTTAATAAACAACCAAGATGCCTAAATTCCCGTGACAATGGCGCTGCTGTGGTCACTCTCCAATGAAAATTAAACGGCCACAACTATTAGAGTCTTCCTAAGCCCGTCGAATGATTTTGATGCTCTCAAATGTTAGAATCAAATATGGACTTGTCACAAATTATCATAGTGTATATGATGATTAGCTTAATATCAATTCTAGTTTAACATGGGTACAAACTGGAAATCAATACTAGTGCTTAATGAGACAGTGTATCAATACATTAAGTATAGTAATCCAATTCTTAGTCTGCAAGAAAGACTACAATGAAGTGTTACATTAAGGATCTAACTAGGAGACCTAATTAATCTTATATGAACTGCTTTAATAGGAAGCTTCTTAAGGTTTAAGTCACCGATATAAATACATGAATTGGTCCCTATTGCTACCACGATTTATTGCATTAGTTCTATCCATTGAGAAGCAAGTTGGTAAGCAACAGAAGGCTATATTCTAGTTGTTAGTGTGAGTCATAGTTCCCTATTAGGAATAGACTAACAAGGGAATATATTGTTGTAACTACTTACCTTGTATATGTTGTGTAGTACAGTAGTACACAATAGTTGTAGTACGTTGTAGTACACAATAGTTGTAGTACGTTGTAGTACGATTGTAATCTGTTTATATACACCACAGAATGGGTGTAATGAAATATCAGAAAAATTCATTCTCTTAATAGTGTCTTATTTGACTTGGTATCAGAGCGAAGATCTGAGAGGACTTTGTCTCTTAGTTTCTACTTTTATTTTTCTGAATTATTTCAAAAAACCTCATTGTTAGGGTTATTGTTTTCTTAACGGCGATACTCTCCCGTTGTTATCCCTCTAGCATTGACGTCCGTCCAAGAACGACCAGATCGTCTTCTTCTTGGACTTCGACGTCATCAAATCAACTTCTCCTCTATTCGGTGACATCATCATCAGATCGACTACTATTTGCTCTGCTCCGTCGTCGAGCTCCTCAGCCCCAGACTCAAGGCAACGTCATCCAACCAAGCCGCTCCAATCCTAGTCGATTCAGACCCAACCCATGATCGACTGCTATTTGCTCTGCTTCGTCGTCGAGCTCCTCAATCCCAGTCGCTGGCATCAGTTCTCATCCTCCGCCCAGCCCAGATCGCCTTCGTTTCACCAGACCCAGCGATTTGCGATTTACTTTGGGCACCCACCCAAAGATCGACTCAATCTCATCCATTTGGTCCCTCTGCAGCCCGGACCCGTCGACCTCAGCCTCGTTCTCCATCTTCAGGCCATCAATTGCTCTCTGTTAAGAGAACCTAGATCAAGCCTTCAGTTCTCAGGTATAAGTTCCCGACCAGAGATCAAACTCAGTCAGTGAGTCAACTCGCTACAACTCGGTCA
>LYNE01000220.1:61778-84966 GCA_001662545.1 Rosa x damascena
AGGTTAGGATTGATCCTAGCAAGGCTATTTTTATGAAATTAGAAGAGTAGAGATTGAACTAATTTTACCCCTAAAATTCAGGATAGTAACCAACATTTAGACCTAAGCAATAGATTTTCTGAATTTCTTCAATTAGTCTATGCAAGGAGACCAACATAACAAAAAGAGCTAGTACATAGTGATAGAGAGATAACTCGTGCTACTAATTTTGATACTGATTAACGATGCTCAATCCACTAAAGATAACAGTCTCCACGGTAGGCTGGTCATACATGCATGCATAAAGTAAATTAGCATGTAATCACATAACTGACCATGAATGCTAATAACGTACGGTGCCAGAATTTGATAACAAGGAGACATGTTTACAAGTCGAAAAACCAATACTCTATGAGAAAATTAAACAAAATGATGTCTTATAAAACCAGCTTATAACCACAATACAATAGCATTAGTATATTAATGAGTTTGTGTTTGCTGTGGTAATTAGTCAAAAATTAATTTAGGTCTTTAAGATAATAAATATAGTAGAACAATATTTGTTTTTTTGAGATGAATGATGTCAATTTTTATTGAAGCAAAAAAGAACTACTGATTGCAAGATTCAGAGGCTATAACAGAAGCAAGAACTTTTCAAAAAAAAAAAAAAACAGAAGCAAGAAAAGGATGAACTTCTGAACATAAAAAAGTAAGGCCTGTAGAAAAAACTTGTGCTGCCATTAGATGAGCAGCCTTGTTAGCCTCCCTCCTTGTGTGAACCAAACGAACATTTGGCATCTCCTTGAGCAAGAAGCCCAAATCATCATAAATCCTGCCAAGCAAGGACAAGTTGTTTCCCATCCCGGTCAACTGTTGCTTAACAGTGAGAGCATCAATTTCCACTATAACAGGCTGCAAAGAGTATTCAACAATGAGCTCAAAAGCTTCCTTACAAGCCAGTAATTCAGCATGTTCAGCTGAAAGCAAACCAAACATAGACTTTCCTTTCCCAATCAAAAACTGCCCAAAAGAATCACGCAGTACCAGACCCACTCCTCCTGCTCCAGTCTCCTTGACAAAGGTACCATCAATATTTAATTTAAGACACCCTACTGGAGGACACTTCCAGATCGATTACCACGTTTGCACCCCGGATGCTCCCACCTTGACTACTAGAGTTATAAAGAATGAAATCTTGAAGTCTAGAAGTGCACATTAAAGTCACATCACTAGCCCTCGTAACCCTACTTTTCCACACTCTACAATGTCTTTCTTTCCACACTCCCCATAGCAAGAAAATCAAACTACCAAAATGGTTCAAATCTAACCTTTCAGAGCAGTACAACATCCATTCCAAAACCGTCATGCCATCTGTCTCGGTTGTAAAACATATTTGAGCTAGAACTGAGTTAGAATTGATCATCTCACTCGAGAAAATGCAATCACGACAGAGATGCAGTGTCGTCTCCATGGCTCCCGTGCATAACACACAAACTTGCGACTCAAGTACCACATTTTAGAAACCAGCCTATCCATACTAGGTAAAATGTTGTGGCAAATTTTCCAAACATTTACCTTTGTCGTGCTTGGTATATTGGCTTGCCAAATTTTCTTCCAAAAACTAGAATTAGTAGCCTCCAAAATTGGAGGTCTTTCCACAGATGAACAAAAAGTAAACCTGTAGGCTGTTTTAATTGAAAATCCTCCCTTTTTCTCCAACCTCCAGACAACCTATCCATCACCACACGCCTAGTTAAAGGCACCACCAACACGGCCTCTTCTTCAACATCATTGAACAATTTCGGACTTTTTCTTCATCCCAAAGCCCTTGTGCATGCATAAAGTCATGCACTGTCATATTTTCATCACTCAAAGGCCCCCTACTAGGCATCAAGCCAAGCAAGACGGGAACCCATGCATCACTCCAAACCTTCATAGAAGCCCCGGTACCAATTCGCCAATACGACCCTGCCTTTAGTAAATCTCTTGTAGCGGAAATACTACGCCAGGAATACTATGGTGAGCTATGTCCAGCAATTTGCCAAAAAGATTCGTCAGGAAAATACCGAGCTTTATAAACTCTAGCAATAAGTGATGTAAGGTTTGAAACAATCCTCCAAGCTTGCTTGGCTAGCATAGCCAAGTTAAAATCAGAAAGTCGTCGAAACCCTAGTCCACCCTCTTCTTTAGAAAAACAAAGAGCTTCGCAAGCTTTTCAATGTATTTTCCTCTTATCTTCCGTGCTTCTCCACTAAAATCTTGCACACATCTGCTCCAAATCTTCACAAATTTTTTTTGTTAATTGGAAGACAGTCATTGCATCGGTTGGAAGAGCCTGAGCCACCACCCTAATCAAAATATCATTTCCTGCACCACTCAACAACTTCCCTTGCCAATTCTTAAACTTTTTGGCCAAATTATCTTTAATATAATGAAATGTCGCCGTCTTCTTTCTCCCCACATAGGTTGGAAGCCCCAAATATTTTTCATGTGATTCCACAATGTCCATCCCCATCAACGAGGCAATCTCTTCTTGTAGCTCCACTTGCACATTTTTACTAAAGACCACTGAAGACTTATTAAAATTGACTAGTTGGCCAGATGCTCTCCCATAAATCTCAAGAACATCTTGAATTTCATAACATGCTTCAAGAGAAGCTTGAGCGTACAACATATTATCATCCGCAAAAAGTAAATCTAGTTTACAGAATGAGCTTCATGACATGTTGAAATACCTGGCAGGAAACCCAAAACTTGCTTCTGTTGCAATAACATCGAAAATCCTTCTGCCCTAATCAAGAAAAGATAAGGTGACAAGGGATCACCCTGTCGCAATCCTCTGCTAGGAATCACCATGCCCCTGGGCTTACCCCTTATCAAAAACAAGAATCTCATAGAACAGACACATTGCATAATCATCTCAATCCAACCTCGAGCAAAACCAAGTCTTTTCATCACCTTCTGCAGAAACAACCATTCCATTCTATCGTAGGCCTTACTGAAATCCAATTTCAATGCCATGCACCCATCATGCCCATCCCTTGTATTGTGCACAAAATGAGTAATCTCATTGACAACCATAATATTATCTGTAATCAGACGCCCCGGGACAAATGCACTCTGAAAAGGTGAGATGATTTCTGGTAATACAAGCTTCAACCTGTTAGCAATCGTCTTTGAACATATCTTGTAAATAAAGTTACATAAAGCAATTGGCCTCAGATTTGACATCTATTCAAGGTTAGTAACGTTAGTGATCAAACAGATATGAGTTTACCTGTTTCAAAAGTGTGCCTGTATGTAGAAAATTTTGAACCGCTTCTGTCACATCCTTTCCAATAATCTCCCAGCAATGCTGAAAAAAGAGAGGAGACATCCCATCTGGTCTAGGGGACTTGGTTGGATACATTTGAAAGAGTGCCCAACGCACTTTCTCCTCACTATACTGTTTACACAATTGAGCGTTCATAACAGGCATGACTCTAGGTTGGATAGCCTCTAGGGTTTGGTTCATAGCATCCATATCAACAGGAGATGCAGTAAACATATCCTAAAAATATGATAGGTAATAATCCTCTCTACACCGTCATCATCTTCAACCCATACCCCATCTTCATCATACAGGCTGTGTATAGCATTTTTCCTCTTCCGATTCGCAGCCTTGCGATGGAAAAATCCCGTATTCCGATCCCCTTCCTTCAACCAGGTCATTTTAGCCCTCTGTTTCCAAAAAGCCTCCTCCTGAGAAAGAAGAGCTTGAAACTTACCCATCAAACTTTTCTTCTCCTTCTGTATTACTGCCGTAACAGTCGATTTCAACAACTCCTCTAGCCTTTCACGCACACCTAACATTTGTTGTTGTCTAACTTTGAAGGTAGCATTTTGCCATTTATCTAGAATAATTCTAGTATGATCAATCTTCTTAGTAACCTGAAACATAGGATTCCCAAGGAATGGTTTCTGCCAACTCTCCTTCACCAGAGAATCACACTCCGAATGTTGTAGCCAAAAGACTCGAATTTGAATCGGTGATGTTGTGGTCTCTTTGGTATTGGAACTACACTTGCCTGAAGCAAAATTGGAACATGATCCGAGTCGCTTGGAGGAAGATGAGTAACCTTTGCAAATCCATAAATATCACACCAAGATGGTGTGCAAACTGGACAATCCAATCTCAAGTGAGTTTTTGAGTTCCACCAAGTTGTTGTTGGACCCTAGAAACCTAAGTCCAACAAGTCGCAGTGCCTTAGAGCATCCCTAAAGCCTCACATTTGCCGCTCTGCTCTCGGAGGACCATCAAACTTCTCCCCATTGTTGAGGATTTCATTGAAATCCCCAATGACAATCCATGGCAATGAATCAGCATCACCCAAGTCCTTTAGCAATTGCCAAGTTCTATCACGTTCAGCAGTTCGCACATAACCATAGAACCCCATCATACGCCACTGTGGTTCACCTAGGCCACCTCTAACCTCCATGTCTATATGGTGCGCAGACCACGTTCTGACCAAAACCTCCACTTCCACACTCCAAAATAGTCCCAGACCGCCCGCGTGTCCTTCACTAAGGACCTCCTTCGAATTTGGAAACCCTAAAGCAATCTGCAAGGTTTTGAAATCCTATTGTGCTAATCTTAGTCTCGCACAAAAAGACAATTTGGGGCCGGTTTTGGGATATCAAATCCTTCAATGCCCTTGTAGTAGTGTCGTTGCACCAGCTGATAATATCCAATTGCGATGGTATATCAGAATTCTCCTTCTAGAAAACCTAGAAAGCAAACCCTAGCAGAGCAGCTATTTGTTAACATAAGTGTACTGTTAATGTCTAAAAAGTAAAATAATGCAAAAACAATAGCATTACTATGTTAATGTGTTTATGTTTTGTTGTGGTAATTAGTCAAAAGTTAATTTAGATCTTTAAGATAAAAAAAGTAGAACAATATTTGTTGCCGTAAGTGTACTGTTAATGCCTACAAAGTAAATGCAAAAAAAAATACCAGAAGCTGATATTTCAAACCTAGGACCTTCTCGTTCTGGACATCATGCATGCATTCATGCATGCATACGTACAACCAATACACAAAGCTGGCAGTTAGCCAGTTACATAAATAATTTTATATAAAGGTTTTACTTCCATGTTTTTTAAAAAATTAAAAATTAAAAATTCAGGTGCGGCCCCGGGACCCACTGATCCAAAGATGACTCCGCCTCTGAGGTCGAATGCTATCTTGTGCTATCAATCTCAAAGATTATCACAACGGTGAGACCAAAGCAATGCCTTAAACCTATAATGTAAATTCCTTCGGCCGAAAGGAAAAGACGTAAATGAGAATAATATATATAATGTATATATACCAGGTTTGTTGAGACAGATATATCTTAAGATTGAATATGATCTTAAGATTGAATAAGCCCAGCGAAAATGCAGATGGCAGTCATGGCACAATACTGTACTGCTCTTGTTGTCATTGCGTTTCTGCTGATTTCTCCGAGCATGTTGTTGGCAGATCAATATATTGTTGGAGATAGGGGCTGGGGAATTTATACCTTTGATTACAATGCTTGGGCTGCTAGCCAAACTTTCTATACTGGAGATTCTTTGAGTGAGTAGCATGGAAGCTTTCTATCTAGGTCGAATGATTGTCTCATACTACTGTAAATTTGTGATTCTTTGGTGCTGGAGTCATATACACTAATATGTTCTCTCAATCTATGATTAATTATCTATTATTCAGTTTCACATCTAATTTGGTTTTCTGACCTTTGTTTTCAGTTTTTCATTACGACCCAATGCTCCACAATGTCGTTGTGGCGACTGATTCCGATGCGTTTGATAATTGCGTTGTGGAACCCAACTTGGGTGTGTACACCACTGCAAATGACCTGCTATATTTGAATGACCCTGGAAACTACTACTTCATGTGTAAATTTCATTGTGTTGAAACTGACATGAAGATGCTGGTCACAGTGAACAACTAGCTGACATTATACCAATGCACGCCTCTTAGGACATGAATTCTAATTACGTGTTCGCGAAGTTGTACGTAATGACTTTGCGTGTTTTATATTCAGCTCATATATTACAAATGAAAGGTTTTTGTATATCATGGTTTACAATGTAACAAAAAAGCTAATAAGTATAGGTGGAATGTAATGCAAACTGAGAGAAGAAAAGTGGATTTATGAAATATGCTTTCAGCCAGAGTTAGATCCCCCCAACGGATCCGGCTCCCCTCGATCAAGTTAGGAGCTGTGAAGTTACATGAATTTAATAAAATCCAAGCCATTTAAATTTATCTAATGGTTCAAGATAAAACATGTCATCAAGAGCTTCTTCTTTTCTTTTTCTTTTTTGGCACAATCAACAAGGCATAACTGATGGTAGCATTTGCCGTTCAATCCTCAAGTTACTTTCTCAACATAGATTCCAGGGGGATGAAATCAGCTGTCCCAGATTTCTGTGTCTCAATGACTCAATTCTGTCCCTCAACATGATTGGTCCACAAAGATTAAAAAATGGAACAAAGATTAAGAAAATATTTTTTTAATCTTTGTAGACCAATCATGTTGAGGGGAAAGAACTGGGATAGAATAATGGGGATAGCTGATTTCATCCCAGATTCCAGGTTCTGTTATTGAATGATTTTCGCATTCGTTTTCCAAAAAGAAGTAAAAGAAAGAGCAGCTCAATCTCCACTAAAATTAAGATACCAAACCTTAACAATTAAAATAAGAAATTTAAAAGCTTAATTTGGAAAGTTGGCTTATTGTGCCATTAAAAGAGAATAGCTCATGAGTAATTTATATATATATATATATATATATATATATATATATATATATATATATATATATTGATTTATCAAAGCTGATGAATCCTTTCCCATTGAATCGATTGATCATATCGAGTTTATGTGATTACCATCAACATCAGCCAAATCATTCAAATTATAGCTCTCTATATCTGGTCTTTGTATCTTGATATTCAAATTGACTACCTGAGAAATGAGAAGAGGAAGCAATTCATTTGATAGCAGGAGATATATCCCGACAGAGAATGTTGAACAACAATGAGAGATAGAGGAGATCGATCATGAAACAAAGATATTTTTTTTTTATCAAAAGATTTCATTAATCAAATAACGGATTACATCAAGGAGTATATAGTGGCCTCATTAAACCCACCACAAATCGGTTGGGAAGAGTACCACACTCCAACTAAATCTCAAGTACTAGACTTCATCAACTAGGATTGGTAAGAGCCACTCCGGGGCCATTTGCCACCAATATGTAGGAAAAGGAAGGGAAAGAGCTGCCCTTGCTACACTATGAGCAGCTTTATTACACTTTCTAGGGATATAACCCCAACTACAAGACTGAAACAAACTCAAAAGTACCTTAGCTTCATCAATTAGAGCACCATCTGGACTGAGGTCTTCAAGGTTTGTTTAAATTCCAACCATGAAACAAAGATATTGACGGCAATTTTTTTTTTTTTTTCTGGAAGGAGGTTTGACGTCAATTACAAAAATAAAAGATACCTAGGTTAATTTGGCTGACATGGACTTTTGGGTACACTTGATCAGTTGAATGGCTTAGATTTTACTAACTTCATGTAACTTCACGGCTCCTAAATTTAGAGGAGTCGGATCCTAGTCAAACTTCGTACAAGTTTAATTTTTCCTGTGTCCTTTCTTGTTCTTTTCTTTCGGTATTGAACTAGTGTTTGGTTTCTTGGGTTCTAGTTTCTTCACGGGTTAATTAGGATTCCATGTTCCTTCCTAACTAGGTGTATTTTTTTTTTAATATTCTTTTTCCATATATAAATAGGGAGACTAGGGGATAAGAGGCTCCGTCTCCATCTCCAATTCTCCTATTGCAAAAATGGGTACCCGGCCAAATCCTTCTAGGTTAACGGCTGATCTGACTAAAAACCAAAAGGAATTTTGTCCATTTACCCCATTTCTAGGGATTTTTTTCCCACTTACCCCATTAAGTTTTTTTAATTCCCTCTTACCCAAAACACTCTAAGGAAGTCTTCCCTAATACCCCATTAATTTTTTTTTTAGACTATTTTACCCTTACCCCTTTGTTACTTAGAGAGAAAGAAACCATAGGAGACTTTGCCGGATTCTAGTCATCGTCGCTGGATTCCGGTCACCGGTCACCAGTCACCTGTCGGACTTCTCTAAAAATCTCGCCGGAGGTCCCCAAAGAGGTCGTCAGAGATCTCATAGGTCGCCAGAAAGGTTTATTGCCCCCCAATGTCTATTAGGGGGCAATAGAGGTTTATGAAACCTCGCCGGAAGTCAACAAAGAGGTTGTCAGAGATCTCATATGGGGCCAAAGAGGTTTATTGCCCCCTGAATAAACCTGTATTGCCCCCCAATAGACGTCTATTGACCCCCAATAGAACTTTTGGTTGCCAGAATGAGAACTAATCTCTGAAAAATTAGACAAATACAACTTTGATTAAGGAAAAAAATGAGAAAATTACATCAATTCAAAATATTTATTGCTCCCCAATAGACGTCTATTGTCCCCCAACAGACACCCAATAGACGTCTTGCCCCCTAATAAACCCGTCTTGCCTCCCAATAAAACCTTCTTTTTCTTTTTTCTTTCTTTCTAGGCTTCAGTCCCAATTTTGCCAAAAAAAAAAAAATTGATGGGAATGTCTTGGTGCTGTAAATATTAGACAAGTAAGTGTTGGGTGTTATCACATACATGACAATGAAAAATCCAACAGCAATGTTAACTAAGACAAACCATGGTCTAGCCAAAGGAGTACCAAGATATGATGAAATAGTAGACCAATCAACCCCAAAAGAACCGATTCCAAGGCCATCCAAGGCATTTGATGTAGTACTAGCTCGTCCACATCGTCCGGACCCATAAGGGCACCTCAACGACGCCATTTTTGACTTCCACGCTCCGAAAAGTACAGAGTACTCGACTTCTCCGAATCACTCTTCTTCTCTTCCTCTTCAACATTTTTCTCATCATTTTTTACTACACCGCCGTCAATTTTATTTATAATTTTCTGACCTTGATCAATAACAGCCTCCGAATTAAAAGCAAAAATCGATTCATATCTCTTGTACACTTCATCAAAGAGGTTCAGGAAATCCCAAGTGGAGCTGATCGGAGACGGCGGCGGCGGTGGCAAAATAGGAGGTCAAAACGACGCCGCTCGAACTCAAATTGCCGTGGCGGCAAATAGAGCCGTCGAGGATGACTATGCACCGCTTCAACAACGCGTCGAGTAGCTCAATCTGGTACGAGCTGGCATACGCATAGGCCAAGGGCCGGGCGATCGGATCTAGCACGATGGAGCATGTAGGGATCTGGCGAGAAGGGTAAGAAGAAGAGGTGGGCTTCGTCCTCCGGTTCTGGATCTGCCATGGCAGAGAGAGAGAGAAGGAGTGGTAGTGATTGTAATTCTTTAATTGGATTGAGGGCTAAATGGTCATTTGGTGTTAAATTGTGTATGTGGGAACAAAATTCTGTTCCTGGGGTAAGTGGGATAATTTTAGCCAATTTTGGTGCTCTGGATCAAGAACCCTTTGTAAAAACCAAATGTTCATCAGATTGAGTCCTATGATTGTAGTAATCAGGGGGAGATATCGACATCAGGGGGAGTTATGATGTCTACATGTTCAATCTCGAAGAGTGCAGGACGTGTTGTACTCTTTTTCTCCTCCTCGAGCTTGTTTTTGTCTCACAGGGTTTTTTACTCGAGCAAGGTTTTTAACGAGGCAACGGATGAAGCGTCACCACCAAGTTTGAGCGGCACAAGGGGGAGTGTTGAAGGAAATCAGCTTTGTTTGCCTAATCAAACTAGGAGTAGTTCCATGATTGTAATAAGAGAGAATGTTTTAGAATTCCTAGTCCTATTTGGAATAGTTTTCCTTGTATCATTAGAACATGTGCTTTGTAATCCCTATATATAGAGTTCCTATTCTTAATAATGAAATACACAATTCTCTCATCAATCTCTCTCGAATCTCTCATCCTTAAACTTTTTTTTTTAATTTTCTTTTTCCATATATAAATAGGAAGACTAAGAGCATCTTTAGCAATGCTCACTAATTTTTAGTCAAATTTTAGCGAAAGTAGCTAAAAAGTCTTTGCCCCTTTAGTTTTGTTATATTTTGTATTTATTTATTTTTGGTTAAAGCTGGAGAGTGGAGAACAAGCCTAACAAAATATAAAGATTAAGTTAATTAACCTCAAAAGTTACGAGGTCAACCAGCATGAAGAATTGAAGTATTGAACAATATATATATACACACGGAGCCGTTCAGAAGAGGACGTCCACAACCCAGAAAAAGTGTGGACGTCCCTCCTCCGGCCTTGATCAGGCTGCAATGGAGGCGCTGCGGTTGCCGGATCCGAACAAGGCCTCGATGTCGAGCCTCTGCTTGTTGCTGGAGTCGTCGATGAAGAGTTCGAAGTCGACCTCGATGGGCTTCCATGGTTTCAGGAGAGCTCGCCACGCACACCTTACATTCCTATCAGCTGAGCCTTCACCTTTATGGTGACGCCGTCCGGGACGTCCAGAGGGTTCGTCCGACAACCGTAGAGCCTTCATCGCTGCCTAATCGAGGCCGGATGAGGAACATCCGCACTTTTTCTGGGTTGCAAATGCCGTTTCTGATAGGGCCTATATATATATATATATATATATATATATATATATATATATATATATATATTGTATTTATTAAAACTTCTCAAACCCCAGGTGGCGGATTACCGCCTAAGTAAGGTATTTGAGTTATTATCTCATATTCTACTTATATGCTAAGTGATTAATTGTCTGGTCCTCTTTCTTAGGTTTGTAAGCACTTTTCTTACCTCTTCTTTTCCACCTTTAGTCTATTTTTCTCTCCAACCAAACAATAAGTCCAGGTCCAAACAATGAGTCCCGGGTGAGGCATGAGCGGATGCGGCATGAGCGGAGAAGAGAGATGCCTAGTCTAAGGTAGAAAATTAAGGTTTTTAAGTCTTCCAAACTTAACATTTAGTCCCAGCCTTTTTAGTCACTTATCATTATGAGTAGACTGTCTAGATCCAACTCAGTTACCTCCAGTTCGTATAGATCTTCCCTAAATAGGATCCCTGACATAGTTAATGAAGAACAAATTGAATATCAGTCAAATGATAATATCGACATGAATGATTGGAATATACCCAGAGTCCCTAGTAACGAAATTTACAAGAAAAAATGGTCCCTTTCTTCATTCAAAAGTGAACATCATATTAAAACAGTAGAACAAGTTTATGCTCTTAGTAAACAACATGAAACTTGTCAATTATTTAGTCCTGAATCAATTAAAAAACACAAAAAAGATGGCCACAATTTTCTACATATAGGTTTAGTCCAAATTGGTGTTAAGCCATTAACCCGTAAAGGTCTCAATGCCTCTATACTTCTATGCCTTAGAGATGCAAGATTCATCGATTTTAATGACGGTACCCTAGGAATAATTGAGTCCAGCTTATTCAATGGCCCAATCCATTTTGATTGTTATCCAAATTTTACAATTAGTCTTAGTGATCCTCACATTTTAAAATCCTTAACCTTAAATATCAAAACTTCAGGTTACAATGTCCTAGAAGGAAACCAGCCGTTAGCCTTAATTTATAGAATTCATTATAAAGTCACTGGTACAAACATGAATTTTCAAGCCATAAGTAAAAGCCCATGCCAAAAGATCAAACTCTTTTAATTCAAAGTAGTCAAGAAAATGTTAATATTAGAGTTCCACACACAATCAGATGGTCAGATGTTCATCTACCTTCTGAATGGTCTCTTACTAGTGAAAATCAACCTATCAACATACAACATAATTTATCTGATTTAAACTGTATCCAACAGTATAATGATGGAACAGTAAGAATCAACTTTCTTAATCCTAGACTAAGTCAAAATCTTAGGATTCATGAATTAGGACAATCATCAAGACATTCTTTCACAGCTTCAAGGCATTCTTTTGCAGGATCCACATCTGCAGAAACTATGTCAAGACAAGACTGTGACTTAAATAAAGAAATAAAAAATATTAGAATACGAGAATTAGAAGAAGAATTACAAAAACTAAAAATTAAAAATATTCAAACCACTTCACAAGTTAGTTACCCCAGTTATGCAGAAACCCAACCAGTCGTAGATGAGGAAGACCAACATCTCCCACAGCTACTGATTTTGAGGTCGTTCCTCCCATAAACCCTCAATTAAGTACACTTAGTCGACCATTCACAATTAATTATTCAAAATTAGATAAAGATCTTGAATCTGCAAAAAATATTCATAGACGAAACCTTTATAGAAAACAATATCCTTTAATCGAACAACGAAAACAATTGTTTAAAAATTGGCAAAATTTTATGCTTGAAACCCAATCTGAAATATTCTTTCTTGATTTCATTGATCAACAAAATCAAAAAAATATTCAAACCCACACAAAAGCAAAATGGAAAACACCCTCTAACTCCATTGTTTCTTCCAATCATCCCCCTGTTGAAACTACAGTTATTGATCACCTACAAATATCCATAACCGCATCACCCTTTAAAGTTGCTGGCGATAACACAGAAATTAAAAAAACTATTGAACAAAATAATTATACAAATCAAAGTCTAGTCACTATAGGAAACCAACTAGACAAAATAGAAACAAAGGTAGATAACATTTTTCAAAAGTTAGCATTTTACCTCAACGACAATCAGAATCACCATTAATTCACTTTAGTGAAATAAATAAACCTAATCTTAAACCCATCTCCACTGCACAAAAAATTGAAAGAATGCTCACAGAACTCAAAGCTGAACCTAGCAGAATTGCAGTCATCCATACCCACGAATCATCTTCCAACACCTCCTCTGATAATGATTCTGATACAATTTCCCAGATAAATCAAACATTTCAAGAACTCCAATTACATAGGATAGTTCACCCAAAGAAACTACATTTCAAAAATTGGACAGAACGTCCTCTGCCATTAGATATCCAACCTACTAACCTAGTACTTATCCCAGTAATCAGTTTTCAGTTTCTTCTGATAAAACATATGAATGGAACATTGATAATTTATCAGAACAAGAAATATTAAATAAATTACACCACATGTCCATGGCAGCCAATAGTTATGTCACTAATCATAATTTCAGCCAACCTGAAATTATTGATATCCTCTCCACAGGATTCACAGGAATGCTTCATTCCTGGTGGGAAAAACAACTCACTCCTGATTCCAGAGCAGCCATTAAACAAGCAGTTAAACATGACGAAGATGGAATTTCCAATCTTCGATGAAAACATTGGAATGAGAATTTCTGATGCTGTTAACACTTTATTTTACACAATTATTCAACATTTCATAGGTATGCCTAGTCACATTACCTCTAGAATCCATGATCAACTTAGTAACCTTAGATGTCCCACCTTAAGCGATTTTAAATGGTATAAAGATGTCTTTATTTCTAGAGTCATGCTTAGAGACGATAGTAACCAACCCTTCTGGAAAGAAAAATTTATAAATGGTTTGCCTAAATTATTTGCTCACAAAATTAGACAAGTCTTAAGTAATGAAATAGGACATATTAATTATGATACCCTTACATATGGAAATATGATTACAGTCATTCAAAAAGAAGGCTTAAAAATGTGCATAGATATGAAATTAAACTCTCAAGTTAAATCAGATAGGAAAAAAGCCAAATATGAGTTAGGTAACTTTTGTGAATAATATGGTCTACCATCCCTACCTCCTTCAAGAAGACACAAAAAGAAAAATAACGAATTCGACTATCATCACAAGAAAAGAAAATTTACCCACAATAAATTTCACTCAAGAAACAAAAATGATTTCGAACCAAACAAATTTTACTCTAAAAATAAATTTCGAAAATCTTGGCCCAGAAAAACAAATCACCATCCAAAAAGAAAGTTTTTTGACAAAAGTAAAACAAAATGTTATAAATGTAACAAAACCGGCCACTTCGCCAATAACTGCCCAGTAAAAAATACTATTAAACAATTAAAAATTAGTAAAGAAGAACAAGAAAACCTTATCCGACTTTTAGAATTAAGAAACATGTACTGATTCAGAAAATGAACATAGTGAAAATGATTTTACGCCAATAGAATCTTCCACCTCAACTGATTCTGATGAACACTCTTCACCAGATATCACTTTCAGGTGTAAAGATACTTGTTGCAAAACAATAAATGTTCTTTCTAAACAAGAAGAACAAGAAGAATTACTAATTGATCTAATTGGCAAAATTGATAACCAATAATTAAAATCAGAATACCTTAAGAAATTGAAAAAATTAATCACGCAAGAAAACATAGTTAACTTCCCGCAAGAGAAAATTTGCCTTACTTCAACTTTTGATAAATTTAAAACTAGTAAAAAAGAAATAACAATCCAAGATTTACAACAAGAAATAAAGACAATTAAAAACCAAATACATTTATTACAACAAACGAATTTAGAAATCAGTCATGACAACAAAGAAATTAAACATGACTTAAATATTCTTAAAATAGAACATCAATTCCTTAAAATACAAAATCATGTTGATAACCTTCCTAACAATGATCCACCTGAGCAACACGATGCAGAAATATCGGAGCAAAACACCATTAATATTATACGTCAAATCCAACTCAAAAAATGGTATACCACAGTACAACTTAAAATCAATGACTTTCAGTTAGTCACAACCGCACTCATTGATTCTTGTGCAGATCTCAACTGTATCCAAGAAGGCCTGATACCTTCCAAATACTTTGAAAAAACAAAAGAATCATTAAGATCAGCTAATGGAACCAAAATGGATATGAAGTACGAAATCCCTAAAGCACATGTCTGTCAAAATAATGTATGCTTCAAAACACCATTTGTCCTAGTCAAAAATTTAACCGACAAAGTAATTTTAGGACTTCCTTTCATTACCTTAATATACCATTTTACCACAGAATATGATGGGATTATCACTTATCCCTTTGGTGAACCAGTCAAAATTACCTTTTTATCCAACCCTAAAATTCATACATTAAAAGCCTTCCAAGAGAATTCTATTTCCAAAACACTCAATTGTATTCAAGCAAAATATAAGCAGATAACCTTCCTTAAAGAAGAAATCAATTTCAAACGAATTGATACTCAACTACAAGAACCTTTCCTTCAACAAAAAATCAAAACATTTGAAGAAAAAATCATTAAAGAATTATGTTCGGATATCCCTACTGCCTTTTGGCATAGGAAAAAACATATTGTCACCCTCCCTTATATTAAGGGATTCAATGAGAAAAATATTCCTACCAAATCTCGCCCAATTCAAATGAATCAAGAAGTCATGGAATTCTGCAAAACAGAAATCAAAGATTTACTCCATAAAGGAATCATCAGACAAAGTAAATCTCCTTGGTCGTGTCCTGCCTTCTATGTGCAAAAAAATGTTGAATTAGAAAGAGGAACGCCACGCTTAGT
The DNA here is from genome assembly GCA_001662545.1 of Rosa x damascena. Taxonomy (NCBI): domain Eukaryota; kingdom Viridiplantae; phylum Streptophyta; class Magnoliopsida; order Rosales; family Rosaceae; genus Rosa; species Rosa x damascena. The sequence goes on from LYNE01000220.1 coordinate 77,263, forward strand.
CATCAATTATAAACCTCTCAATACAATGTTAGAATGGATTAGATACCCTATCCCAATAAACGAGATCTCATCAACCGATTAAATAATTCTGTCATTTTCTCCAAATTTGATATGAAATCAGGTTTCTGGCAAATATAAATTAGTGAGGAAGACAAATACAAAACTGCTTTTGTCACACCCTTTGGTCATTACGAATGGAATGTAATGTCATTTGGTCTCAAAAATGTCCCCAGTGAATATCAAAATATTATGAACGAAATTTTTAATCCATATAGTCATTTTTCCATAGTCTACATTGATGATGTCCTTATTTTCTCACAATCCCTCGATCAACATTGGAAACATTTTCACCAATTCTTCACCATCATAAAAAACAATGGTCTAGTAGTCTCCGCTTCAAAAATTAAAGTCTTCCAAACTAATATTAGATTTCTAGGATTCAATATCCACCATCTCCAAATTAGTCCAATAGACCGAGTAATTCAATTTGCTGACAAATTTCCGGATATAATCCTAGACAAAAATCAATTGCAAAGATTTGTAGGCTCATTAAATTATGTGGTAGATTTTTACCAGAACCTAAGGAAAAAATGCAAACCTTTATTCGATAGGTTACAAATCAATCCCCCTCCTTGGTCATCAGTTCATACTTCTTTGGTCAAAGAAATAAAAAGTTATGTCAAAACTCTTCCATGTCTAGGTAGTCCCCTAGCCAATTCCTTCAAAATTGTAGAAACTGATGCTTCAGAAGTAGGCTATAGTGGTATCTTAAAACAACAAATCTCTCCTACCAATCTTGAGCAAATTGTTCGATATTACTCTGGAGTTTGGACCTAATCACAAAGCAATTACAGCACTATCAAAAAAGAGATTTTATCCATTGTTCTATGTATTAGTAAATTTCAAGATGATTTATTAAATCAAAAATTTTTAGTCAGAGCTGATTGCAAAAGTGCTAAAGATGTTTTAGAAAAAGATGTTCAAAATATTGCAAGTAAACAAATCTTTGCCCGATGGCAAGCAATTTTAAGTATTTTTGATTTCGAAATTGCATTCATTAAAGGCAGTGACAACCATATTCCAGACTTTCTAACCCGAGAATTTCTACAGGGTTCCAAACATGAAGACCAGATCATCCACAGGGAGAAATCCCTCCAAACCAGTTACAGAAGACCCCTTTGATATTTGCCCAAGTGCTCCCAGTAACACAGTCAAAACAGAGTCATCAACACCAGTCAAACAAGAGTCATCTTCTAGCCTAGTTCCATATGTTGGACATCCACCACTACCACTACCACCCAATAATAGATTTAATACCATTGGTAGCACCCTTGGTATTAATCGTCCCAATTACCAATCAGCCCTAGTTAACCAATATGACCCATTCAAATCTGATTCTCAAACAAATTACAAAAAAACCTCTCCCTATTTTCAGCGAACTAGTCACAATCTGTTCTATGTTGAACCAACCATAAGTCATCTCAAAAATCCAATGTCCTTAGTTAAAGCTTATTACCCCCTGGTTTTCACTTCCTACCTAGTCACCCTAGCAAGTCAATACAATTTTATAGAGAAATTCTTTTTAAAACCAAATCAGTCACAATTAAACCTATTCCTGACACAAAGGATCCAACCAAAATCTTATATCATTCTTTATATCGCCCGCATTATTTCTCTTTCTCAATGGGGTGATCCTCCTTTCACCTATCACAAAATGGGAGACCTATCATTTAATTACTATGACTATGAAGAAGCCTGGAATACAATCTTCCTTCATCAAACTGATGATTCTAGTCATTCTTGGTTCTTAAATTTTGATAAAGTATTCAATAGACAATTCCCAATGTAGTTTCTTGGTTGGTGGAGGGCCCATGGATGCCCATTTGATATCCTACCACAAGAAATAAAAAATGCAGTCACCTGTTTTTCAACAGTCATGAATTTCACAAACTATGATTTGAATTTCCCAGTCACACTCCATTTTATGTCCAAATATAAACTCCCCTAGATCTTCAAATGGCATTATGAAGTCAAAGATCATGTAGTAACAAGACATCTACTAGTCAAATGGTGGGATAAATTCAAAATTGACAGAATTCTTTCCCAATTCAATGAAGAATTTCCAGTCACTCCCGCACAACCTTCTCAGTCAAGATCTCCAGTCACTACAGTACCAACTCAACCGGCATCCACTTCCCAGTCACAACCACAATCCCTCAAGTTACCTTCCTCTTCAAAATCCAAGGGGAAAGCAAAATCAAATACATCATCCAAGTCAGAAGAATTGAAAGAGTTAGCCAAAAAACTCTAGAGCAAGCAGCTAATCTCAGTAATGATGAAGATGAAGAAGAAGAAGAAGAAATCTCTTCCCGTTCCTCATCCTCATCTCGCAGTCATCCAGGCACTCCCGGTAAACCAGTCAGATGGGCCGATTATCAAGACAATCAAGACTCATATGAAGACTTCGAGTGAGCCACTAACAAGACAGTTCACTATTCATGAATAGTAACTTTTTACTATTCATTCACGAGGCAAAAACATAGTTAATCGTGCTGCTTCCTGTTTTTGACCTTTTCCTAGTAAAAGCAGATTCCTTGTCCGTAATTTCCGAGCGCCAAGACCTATATAAGGAGCATCCCTCCTTCACTTAAACCTGGTTCCATTCAAGTTTCGTTTTTCATTTTTCCTCTCTAGTTTTAGCAGAGTGACTCATGTGTTGAGTAGTCTCTGCCTTTCCCTTTCCTTCCTCCACTATAATCATTATCAAAACCTTCATGCATACTTGGTTTTGAATTAGTAAGTTTTATGTTTTGTAATTTAATTTTCAATTATAGTCAATTCAATTAGCAGTTATATATATATATATATATATATATATAGGGAAGATCAAGAGAGACTTCCTTAAACTTGAAAAGTGAGGATGTTTTTATTTTTAGCATGTATTTTAATAATAAATAAATTACCACCAACTACAAAACCAACCCACTTTTTACCATGCGCACAGCCCAATAGTTTTATATCCAAAAGCTCATGGGGCCCATGCGAATAGCTAAAGCACATGCAGACAATTTTTATTTTTTTATTATATCAAAATTGACATAACTATCCCTTGCTGTAGATAAGATAGAGAAACTCATAGTAACGCACAGAGAGAGAGATCGTGATCTAGATCCATATCCATATCCAAATTAAGAACGAGAGCAAGTCAGCGAGTTACTGAGAGAATGAGAGCAGGATCCAAATCAAGAACAGGAGGGAGCTAGCAAGATACTGAGAGAAGGAGATCGAGGTCGGATGCAAATCAAGAACGAGAAGGAAACCCACATCGAGATTGAGATAATTCAAGGCAGAAAAATGCATAATGATCAGCCATCTATGGAGTTTGGCAAGCAATTTCAACCATTTAAGGTTTGGAGTTTTGTATTTTGAATTTTCCAATTCTATGTTTATTGAATTCGTCATTGATTTCTCTGCATGTAGCTGAATATCTTCTTTTTCTTTTTCTTTTTTGTATTTTTTGTCTTTTGAGTTTGCTTTTGATTTTACTTTTGAGGCATTATGATCTTAGTAATGAATACGACTTAACTGGTTTTATGATGAAGAGACCACATGCAGGCACTAGATAACATGATTATCTCTTTGAAAATGATCTTCAAAGGTTTATACCAAATAGCATTGTTTGATACGTACTGAACTTCAATAGCTTTATTTGCTACCGAACCTCAATAGCATTGTGTCATTTTTTGTTACTAAACTTCAATGATATTGCTTGGTATTGAACGTCAATAACTTTATTTTCTATTAGCATTATTACCTATTGACTTGAATAACATTATATGTGTAACACTTGTTATTACCTACTTCTATAACCAACTTAATGTTAATATTATGTGTAACACATGCATATTTATTATGACCATCAGTAACAATTTTATAATTTTTATTGACTATCAATTATGTGATTGATATTAGAGCAAATTAACACTACCTACACTTTTAGTCCATAAATTACCATTAGCAGGCCTGTTTTTTTAAATTCCCATGCGGTACTGTTCATGACCCACGCGGTACTGTTCATGCGGTACTGTTCACTTTTTGAATTATTTCTATTGATAAGTAATTTACGAATCTGCCCTTGTGAGTTTGATAATGTGAATTAACACTGCTGAATGCCAGTAGCATTGTAAAGAAATAATATTTCTATATTCTATCTTTGTTTTTCTTAGAAACAACTCATTTATTTAATAATTTCAAAAACTATTTATAAATATTACAATATGAAACTTGAACAATATATCATTTATGTACGTGGAGCATAAATTTACCCCTTGGATGTGCGAAGTCCCTCATCGGCTCATCATATTATATAAAAACTCAGAATTAAGGGAAGATTGTATATTGGGTAAATTTGTTTACATGTTTTGGTCGGATTGCAAGTATGGTCCTAGTGTTTTAATTTTGTAATTTGGACATTTTTATAATTTTGATGGTAATTGATGCATAAATTGCCAATTGGGCACACTTTGTTATCCCTTATGCTCTGTGTTGTTGGTTGACTTACAGAAGGGAGCTAAAGTGAGCAAATGCAATAAGGCCAGGCTAGTATACTACTGGGGTCAGTATACTACTGGATATCAGCACACTACTGAGGGTCAGTATACTACTGGGGCTAGTATACTACTGGAGGTCAATATACTACTGAGGGGCAAATGCAATAAGGCCAGGCTAGTATACTACTGGATCAGTACACTACTGAGGGTCAGTATACTACTGGGGCTAGTATACTACTGGAGGTCAATATACTACTGAGGGTCAGTATTCCAAGAAATCCTGTTGGAGAAACTTCTTCACCATGAGAAGAGGTGAAATTCAAAGCAACTTGTATGTGAAAGCAGCAAAGTCAGAGATAAATGATATAGTGTTCAAGTTTCATATTGTAAATTTTGGAATTATTAAATAAATGTGTTGTTTCTAAGAAAAACAAAGACGGAATATATAAATATTATTTTTTTCATAATGCTACTGACATTCAGCAGTGTTAATTCACATTATCAAACCCACAAGGGCAGATTCGTAATTTACTTGCCAATAGAAATAATTTAAAAAGGAAAGGAATCTGACAACAAGTTATAATATCTTGCGCATGGGCCCTACACACTAGCTCATGGGAATTTTAAAAAGCAGGCCTGCTGATGGTAATTTATGAAAAAAAAGTGTAGGTAGTGGTAATTTGCTATTGATATTATTAGTTAATTAATAAGAGAAAACAACTATTTTTTCGCTTTGAATTGTGTTTTGAGATACGTAACTCGATAGGATTATTGCTATTGACCCTCAATAGGATTATTGCTATTGAACCTCAATAGCATCATTGCTATCGACCCTCAATAGCGTGCCAATAACATTATTGACTATCATTTGCATATTAATTTGTTACTTGTAACAATTGGGTAATTCTGTTTTTGCAGAGTTTCCTGTGTGAGATTATTTGCAAGGATTTAAAGAGGCTTATTTAAATATTCAAGAGGACCATCTTTTATGACTATTTATTGTTGATGGTCAATAACATGGTGATACTCACTGCAAAAGAAGTTTTACCTGTGAAATGTGGTTGTGTTGTAATGCTTCTTTGGTTGTCATATTTGAAAAATTTGTAATTATTGTGAGTTATATTTGTGAGTAATTTGTAATAGTTTACTAACCATATGGACTATGGAGTAGCTAAAATCTGATTGTTTGCTAAGAAGAATATGCTTGTGTGACTTTTGGATGTCATTCAACTATGAGTCAAATGTAGTTATAAAAGTTATTGTGAAATTGTAAATATTACTATTATACAATAGTATTGAATAGAAAAGTAGCATTTCATTCTGATTTATTTTATTAGCTTATTACTTTCGGTAAAAATCACTTAGTTGAGGTTGATGAATAATTCTTTCAAGGGGAATTATAGTTTTATTAATCAAAACTCTAGAACCCTAAACAGATACTAATGAAAATACCTAGCGCTCTGCTAGGGTTGGGAGAGCGCCGTTCTTGGCCTCTTTGTACCTTACTTCATCATCGATGGAGTACCCTTCCGGCACCGTGTTCGGTGACGATACCTTTGCGCACGGCTTCAACCGTGCTTCCATATCAGTCGCAGCAAGCATGCTTCCTGGCGACAACTTCTTATCCCCAGTCTCGATCTGATCGTGGTTGGTGGGGAGAAGAGAGGGCGGCGATGCCGCGTGGGATTGGAATGATACAGGCTGGTCACCGACTCCAACCAAGCTGGGCACGTTTGAAATCAGATCTGTTGGTTAGATTTGGCTCGGTGGCTGGGTTGATGGGATTGCTTGACCATGTTCTCAGGTGATGGGAAGAGGCTAGATTGGGGGCCGGAGAGAATTGGCTTTGGCGTTCAGTTCCTCGTGGTTTTGATTAGAGGGGATTTGGTCTGGAGTAGAATCTCTTCGGTTCTACGTCGAAATCGCTTCAACACTGGTGGGGAAGGCAGCGACGCTTTGCTTCAAGCGGACGGGTCCGTGATGGGCTTTCTCCGGCGAGGATTGACAGAGCAGCGGCTAGGGTCGAAGGAGGACTGGGTGCCCAGAGTGTTTTTGGGTGCCCAACTATGGGCCTGGGCTTCTCTATGTTTGGGTTACTCAAGAAGGACCTTTGATTGGGCCTTGTCTTCTGTTTGGATTCGTAATTGGGATCCTGGAGATTTTTTATGGATTCTTCTTTCTGCTACATTTTGGAATTGGAATTTCGATTACTTAGGTAGAAGATTGCTTTCTACTCGGCGTATTACTTTGCGTGGAGTGGGCAAGGTCGGTCATACTACCGTTGGTTACCTTGATAGAAGGTTACCCTCTATTCGACGCATATTTTTGCGTGGGAGTACGTATGGTTGGCCATACTATTGGTACCGTTTTACATAGCCCGGGGTCTGCCCGGTGCCTCATCAAATGCTTTTTAGCATTCCTCAGTATCTGCGTTAGATTTTATTTTCGATGCTTTGTTGCATCTAGTATTTTTTCTACTTTTTTCATTTTGATGTAATCTCTACATGATTACATCTATAAGTTGTAATCTTTCTTCTTATTATTCTCAATAAAATGGTTGACTATTATTCTAAAAAAAAAAAATAGTTTTATTAATCTTATCAAATGGTCTATAATCTTTAGCTCGGTTTTGAGAGTAATGAGAATGGAAAATTATTGAGCGAAAGAAATGAGATTGGAAAATGATTGAGTGAAAGTAATGAGACACTGTTGGAAAATTTTATCGGGGTCTGAATGTTTATGAAACTTTAATGTTTATTCTAGAAAACCTTGTTAATTAATGGTCCATATGGAACAAATTGGTATTGTCTTTGCGCATGGTTCTTGGACCAGCCACTACTAAAAACAATTGCTTTTGCGACGGCTATTTTGCGACGGTAAATTGGGCTTTTGCGACTGAAAATACCTTTCGCGACGGAAAATTGAGTCTTTTGCAACGGAAATGTTGGCGTCGCAATAGGTGGCGTCACAAGATCCATTTTCGACGGTAAAATGCCGTCGCAAATACCTTTTGCGACGGTATTCTCTTGCCGTCGCAATGGTTAACTATTTGCGACAGGTACTTTGCCGTCGCAAAAAGATATTTCATTTTTAAAAAAAAATGGGGTGAATTGGTTGCGACGGATACTTTGCCATCGCAAAAGAATATTTCATT
>LYNE01000220.1:85579-108918 GCA_001662545.1 Rosa x damascena
TATGAGAGGAGAGATTGAGCAGTTTCAATTTAATTAATATGGGTAAAATTGTCAGTAGATGTTAGATTGGGTAAATGAGGTTAAAAAACTCTTAGTGGAGCAAGTGGGCAATTTTCAGCCTAAAATCGGGTAAGTAGTCATGGCCCCATATATATATATATATAATTGATATGAAAACAATTACTGATTTGACAAAATCAGTAATAAAATCTTAATTTGAGATGTCAATCTGATTTGACATTCATATTATTTGTCAGTTATAGATAGATATCTATCACACCGTGTAATAAAACATACCATCTTACCCATTCGTAATTGTTGCTTTTAAGTTTTTCTTCCTACCCTAGCTAATTCAAATCATATTTAGAACGCAGATCGACATTCATAGAACATGGGTTATGTCCTTTATTCATTTGATCATGCAAGAAATTTCGATGGCTTTTTGGTGAAGATTATACATGTCTTTTTCACTTTCTTGGTTAGAGAATGAAAGAGCATAATTAATCCTAATCCCCTCATGTGAAGGATTATTTCAAATCCTGTGTTGAGAGTTACCATCGTATTATAAGTTTATAACCTAAAGAAAACTTTAGACGTTTCTACCCTAGCTATACTCGTTTTACTTCTGCTTGAAGAAATCAAAATATAGTAATGTATAGGGGCTAGTGGATTACATCTAGATTAGTTGTTAAACAATTCTAGATCAATTAATCTTGGATTTGACGAGTTGTCATTCCGTGGCGAATGGATTATTGCAGACTTTCAGATTTCACGCTTTGGCGAATGGATGATTGCCGAAATTCAATTGAAAAATTGGTCGGCCCCCTTAAAATCCCTCGGTGGGAGGTGATTAATGCCTGAAGCAAATAAAAGGCATGGAATCTCTGGCATAGAAATATAGCGAACAGTGCCCAAGCTTGCCAGAAATATAGCGAACAGTGCCCAAGCATTGTAATCAACTCCAGCATTCCAGCACTCTGCATGCATCTCTAACAGGATAAAAATGGTACTAATGACTCGTGCAATGTTAAGTTAAGCTAAATCGATCTTAAAGTAATTTCAACTAGGTCCACTGTTCTACTATGGCTTTTATTGAGAGAATGAGAGTGATACTGAACAAAATATCATCCGCCACTTCCAAACCGATTCAAACCCATGCATACTTAAAAAAAAGTCATCACTTCAGTACAAACTACCCGTTGATTATTATTAAGGCGTACGTATCCGTCACAAGAAGAATCTGTCAAGTCTTTTCCATCTTTTAATATAGTTCAATGCGATTTCAAATGTCGTTTTAACTAGATACAAATAAATAACAGCTTATAATTTCATCTTAGAATTTGGAACGGACTCGGGGATCTCACCGAGGGTGAGAGTTTGGGGGATGTCTCATTGGTCTACTCCGATAGAGCCGACCATAGTCGAAGTAAATTATTGAATATGAACATGATGTACGTGTTCCAAACTAGACAAAGTTCATATTACTTCAAGAAGTAGCTTCACATGGGACGACTCAGTGCCGCTCTGGTTCTCATTGCCCTTGTCGTTTTACCTAGCATGGTTTTGGGGTTTACAGAATTTATTGTTGGAGATAAAGACCGCTGGACTGCTGGAGTAGATTACTCTTCCTGGGCTTCTAAACTAGTGCTGGTGATTTTAGGTGATTATCTACCATGCAACTTCAGCAAATCGCTTCATTCCTTTCAATTATGTGCTGCAGGCATTCATCCCCTTTGAAAATTCAATAAAGAAGGAAAAAACTACTGCATTGATTCATCACCTTCGCTGATGTTAATTTGGTGATTTCTTTTGTGTAGATGTTATTTATTTCGTTGGTGAGAGTTTGGGGGATGTCTCATTTATGAGAATTTTTTTTTTCTTAACTATTTCTTTAAAATTATGGGTTGGGCTATAGTCCATGTAGCCCACTGAATAGATATATCATGCATGTGACCAACATTCACAGGTGGGCTGAACGACTCTGATACAATGGTAAAATAAAGATCCAACTCAAAACCAATTTGACACTGTGGTGTAAACCTTCATAAGGTCTTTTGTGAAGTCTTCATTTTTGAAGGTATGACAATACTGACTTTGTAATTGTTAGATCTAGTAAAAGTAAATTGAAAAATCTGACTATCAAATGATCCAGCTAGGTAGAACTTCTCCAACTATTGCCTAAAAAGACTTTTAAGAGAAGGTAGAAATTGATGTCTTCATTCGCCCACATAACAAAGACTTTTCTAGATGTGCCTAAATCCTTCAATTGAGAGCGTGCAATAGAGTTTCAACTCCATATTCCTCGAAGTTCAAACAGTCGGTGCAAAAGAAAAGAAAATATATACGCAGCACAATTCTTTTTCAAGTATTCCATAAAGATGGAGATAACTTATGCTACAAATTTTGATACAAATTAATTACACCTGGTCTACTGAAGATGACTACTGGTTACAGTCGACTCTCCTCGGCGGGAAGCTCAGTCCCAGCCAGCCGTATATGCTTAATACGTGTACGAAAGTAAATTAGTTCACATCGTGAGTTGAATATAATAGGGTAAATTCCTCCTATGGTACCTGAGATATTGCTACTTGGACAGTTTGATACCCGATGTATTAAAGGGGACAATTTGGTACCTGAAGTTAGACTCTGTTTGACACTTTGGTACTTCTGTTAATTTTTCTGTTAAATGTAAGGATAAAATTGACATTTAGAATATATGTATAAAAACATAATAAAAAAAGGGGAAAATTTTGCAAACAGTACACCAAGTAAAGGCCACTAATAATTTCTATACATAAAGTTTCAAACCGAGCATTTCGGTACACGAAATCTGAAGTCCGACCCACTATCTAGACACGACGTCAATGATGCCGTTAATTTAAGGGGTAATATGGTCTATTCAGATTTTTACTATGAGCACCCGGCCTTCTCTCTCTGGGCACCCAGCGTTCTCTCTCTCTCTCTCTCTCTCTCTCTCTCTCTCTCTCACTATGACTCTATCAGCACCCATCTCTCTTCCCCCCTCCCAATCCCGATCACCTCTGCAATTCCAACCATCCACATCTTCTCTTTATTGGATTCATCAAACAACCCATCTGCATCATCCAACCTGCCTGAATTCCTTACACAAGCCGTTTATTAAAACGCTGTGAGTAATCAAATTAGGACACATTGTTCTCCCCTCCATATATGCCTTCAACTTAAAGCCCTGCTCTAGATTGCCAGATTTACAATAGCCATTAATCAAGGTATTGAAACTAACTACAGTTGGGTCCAAACCCCTGTTGGCTATTTCATCGAACACCGCCTGGGCCTTCTGGGTGTAGAGCAGCGACACCACATCCACATCCAGCACCGGGACGATGAGTAGCGACGCCACACAGGCCTAGGCCCACGTTGATCCGGACGTAGGTGTCAGACTTCTGGGCATAGAAGACGATGATCAAGAGGACAACGAGACCGACGAGATGTACGCGACCAGATGGTATAATTTCACTTTAAGACTTCTTGTACTGTTTGTGTGTGTCTATTGGCAGATTTTCATTAACCTTGATAGAAAAAATGGTGCTAATTGTAATAAGGGTCAGTTTTGATGAGATGCCTTGTCTGTTTTTGTTGTCTGTCCATCATCAAGTTGTGACTTTCTAAGCTTTCTGGGTTTGGGTATGTGGGGAGGGAGGGAGGGAGAGAGAGAGATGAGATCCGCTTTTTTTTTTTTTTTTACCAAAGTGAGTCAGAGTGTGAGAGTACTAAATTACCCTTTAACAAATAAACAATGACATAAAAGTTAACGGCGTTATTGACGTTGTGTCTATATAGTGGGTCGGGCTTCAGATTTCGTGTACCAAAATGATCGGTTTGGAACTTTATGTATCAAAATTATTAGTGGCCTTTAGTTGATGTACTGTTTGCAAAATTTTCCCAAAAAAAACTTGAGTTTGTGGGTTGATTGCCGTTCTTCATAATTTTATAGGTATGAATTAATGTTTATGAGTTATGTTAAAGGTGAAATATTCGAATTTTATGTTAAAGAAATATAATAATCAGATATTTTTTTTGTACTATTCTCTATGAATCCACTGATTTTTCCTCGAAAACTTGGATTTTTCCTCCTCTTCATAAACACAATGCGATGATAATATTTGGTATTATTTTAGGTCTTCATCATTTTTTGGGTCATTTAGGAGAAAATGAAAATGAATTAATGCTTTTGGGTTATGTTAAAGTTGACATAATTGAATTTTATGTTTAAAAAAATTTAGTTGTACGAGACTAGTTTCAATGGAGTACTCTCATGGGTGTTCACTATATGATTACTATATTTCTTAAACATAAAATTCGAATATTTCACCTTCAACATAACCCATAAGCATTAATTCATACCTATAAAATTATGAGGAAAATCAACCCACAAACTCATGTTTTTCTTATTATGTTTTTATACATATATTCTAAATGTTAATTTTATCCTTACATTTAACAGAAACCCAAAATTAACAGAAGTACCAAAGTGTCAAACGGAGTCTAACTTCAAGTACCAAACTGTCCCCTTTAATACATCAGGTATCAAACTGTCCAAGTAGTAATACCTCAAGTACCATAGGAGGAATTTACCCAATATAATAATGGATTACAAATAGCCATGGGCGTAGTACATTAGTATTAATTAGGAGGGTCAATTTCCCTGCTCACCATCTTGACAAAATCAATAGTGTGTTAGATTTTCATTTTTATATAAGAGAAATATGAGTTAATTGACTCATTTTGCCCCCTTCTAATACAATAAAGTACACAATTGCTTTTAACTAGTTTATGAGACCAAAAACGTAATTTGGTAATTGATCTATGAATAGTGTTTTCTTTTCTCGATATTCGGTGCCTTGGAAACGCAAAGGCACTAATGAAGCCCAACAGTGCCAAAGTGGACTAGTTTAGAAACCAACTCGTATCAGAGGCCCCTATTGGTGTCCTATAGCCAAATTTGTAGGAGTGTTTTATCATACAAAAAATTTGTAGAGATAATAAAAAATTTCTTTTTATACAATTAGGTCATTTAATTTGTAGATTAGTAATTATGTAAGTTTGACCCCTCTTAACAAAATTTTTGGTTATGCCACTGCAAATAGCAATCTCAAACATGATATCGATCTATGCTTCACAACCAAAGATCAATTGATATTAATTGTATGGAGTTGATCTAAATCCTTATAAACTCATGCAATGTTATATTTTTCCAATGTGGAGTTTTGTTTTGTTTTCACATTCTCAACACACTTCTGCATGTGTAGGATTTCTCAAGTCATACATGTGAACAAATTATAAACTCATGCAATGTTATATTTTTATTCCAATGTACGTGGAGTTTTGTTTTGTTTTCACATTCTTAACACACTTCTGCATGTGTAGGATTTCTCAAGTCATACATGTGAACAAATTATATTGAGTGACGAAGAGCACATGTGGCGATCACTCAAACCATACACATGAGTAACCAAATTTGATACCATGATAAAATAATTTAAATTTCACATCCAAAACTAATTGGCAATAAATGGAGTTGATCCAATCTCTTTTACACCAGTAGGGTAAATTATATTTTTACAATATGAAATTTTGTTTTGGTTTCACTTCTCAACTGAACACAATAGCAAGAATAATAATCCCAGCATATTTGACAAATTCAAATCCAGACTTTAAAATGTCATCACTTTAGTACAGAAACTCCCACAATGTATCGATATCCGGCACAAAAAGTATTCGTTAACAAGTCCTTTCCATCTTATGCGCGTTAAAGTTCAAATCTATCACAATTGTCGTTTTATTAGCTAGCTAGATACAATCAATAGCAACACATAATTTCTTCTTGAATTTGGACAGAAGTCGGGGATCTCTCCGAGGATGAGAGCTTGGGGCTGTCTCATTGGCCTACTCGATAGAGCCGGCTATAGTCGAAGTAAATTATTAAACATGTACATGATGTTTAAATTATTCCTTCCAAAAAGAAGCTTTAAATAGAACTAGACCAATTTCAGATTGCTTCAAGTCTTCAAGTAGCTTAACATGGCACGACGCAGTGCTGGTCTGGTTCTCATTGCCTTTTTCGTTTTTCCCAGCATGATTTTGGGGTTTACAGAATTTGTTGTTGGAGGTAACGACGGCTGGAAAGCTGGAGTAGTTGATTACTCTGCTTGGGCTTCTGGCTATACGTTTAGTGCTGGAGATGTTTTAGGTGATTATCTACCACACAACTTCAGCACATCGCTTCATGCCTTTCAATTATGTGCTGCATGCATTCATCCCCTTTGAAAATTAAATAAATAAGGAATTAACAACTGCATTGATTCATCCATCACCTTCACTAGTTAGCTGATGTTAATTTGCTTAACTACTAGTTAGGGTTTTCTTTGTCCTTCTTTTGTTGTTTGCTTCATTGACTCATTACTATCTAGCTGATGTTAATCTTGTTTCAACTACTAGTTAGGGTTTTCTTTGTCCTGCTTTTATTTTTTTCTTTATTGACTCATTACTGCATGGCTGATGTTTCAATTGACTGATGTTTGCGATCTTTTTGCTGGATAACTGTAATTCACATCATGGTCTTTTTGTTTTCCAGTTTTCAATTATTGGGACACAACTGATTATAATGTCGTTGTAGCAACTGGTTCTGTTACATTTGATAAATGTGTTTCAACTCCAAACTTGGGTTTTTATGATACTGGCCATGATGTCCTAACGTTGACAGATGCTGGGAACTACTATTTCTTCTGTGATGAGCACTGTGAATATGGCGAGATGAAATTTATGATAACTGTAAGCTAATTGTTACTCGATCATGTTTTCCTTTGCCTCCACCGCACAAATAGAAGAACATGTACGTAGATAAAGTCTACTCCATCTCTTTAGAGTGCTTGTTTTTAGTCCGAAATGATCAAAAGTTATGTATCATATATTGCTGAAAAATAAAATATCTATACCATATTTCTTGCGTACGGAGAGAGAGAGAGAGAGATCGTATGTTGAGAATGAAACCATTACTTCGTGTATCCTCCAACTGCCGCCAAACCCAAGAAAAAAAAAATCCTCCATTAAAGTTTTTTTTTTTTGACTTTGTTAAGGAGAACCCAAAGGCTTCCTAGGCCCAAGATAAAACCCCTTCGGCGCATGTGAAATGCTCCAACTGTGCATCGCAGCACAATGCATGGCCACTTTGACAGCGTCGGGGTTCAAACCTAAGATGGGGAGCACACCCAACTAGGCAAGAACCACTAGGCCACTTGCAATGGTTTCCTCCATGAAAGTTATCTAGACCCTAGTAGATATGATTAAAAGGAAAACTTCCAGTAATTATTAAAAAAGTATAATTTTTTCAGAAGATGTATGTTCCAAATAAATAAATTTAGAAAATTTTTGGATTTCCACTATGCCAATAATGCCTTCAGATGACACATTTCAGAAGACAGAATTTTTATTTTCTGTTGTCTGAATCTTTTAAACTTCTTTAGACGATATATAAATTAATTCTGTTGTCTAAATAGCATGAGAATCCATACTATTTCAGTTTTTTCATCTTTTTAGTAAGTTAGAAAATTAAGACGACAGATATATGTCGTCTGAAAGAACTGATAAATTCGCATGAAAAAGTGGAAAATTAGGACAACAGTCATATATTGTCTGAGTAAATGGGAAACAAGTGGAAAATTAGGACAACATTCATATGTTGTCTGAGTAAACGGGAAACAAACCCTAATTAATCTAAAGTATTAATTCCCAATTAGGACCAACTCCATATGTCTTTCTCTTTTTAAAAAATTACATAGTAGCACATGACTAAAGATGTAAACACAGAGAACTCACTTTCAAAAAGATTTATACAAATACGGACATGAGCCCAGACCCAAAAGCCAAATGATGCAAGCCTGACTCCCAATTTTAATGAAAAATGACCAAAATGCTCAGTTTGATGAAATATTTACGCTTATGCTACTGAGCAAAATCTCTCTTTTTCTCTCCGCCGTTTTACCCGTTCACATCCTAATCCAAGTCCGACCTGCCGAATCCCTTGTCGTCTGCAACCCTCCCACGCACCACTTCCGTCCCTTGCCTCAGCTTGGCTCTGCCTGGTCAACGCACGGCTCCGTCCTCGTAGACTCCGCCACTCACGTCATGGTCCTCACCGAGCTCGCCGCGCTATACTTCTCTAGCGACGCCGGCAACCAGTGGCTCAAATTCTCTTCAATCTTCCGTCCAAGCCGCGCAGCCCGATTCTGGTGGCCGACTCGGTCTCTCGCTCTGCGAGGTTGGCTCGCCGTGGAGGAGCCAGTGGAAGCTGTTCTGGGTTTCCAGTGGCGACACTTTGAGATTGAGCCAAGCTTTTTGCTTCCATTCTCACCAAAATAGCAAAGAAAACGCTGTGGATTTCAGCCAGTACTTTACTGAGAGGATCAGGAACTTCTCCATTATCGCCCATGTCGATCACGGCAAGTCTACTCTGGCTGATAGGCTCTTGGAGCTCACTAGGACCATTAAGGGAGGCCATGGTCAACCTCAGTACCTTGATAAATTGCAGGTATATGAAACTTTAATGATTGTTTCTGTCATTTAAAGGAAGAAAGATTGATGCTTTGTTTAGGATATATGGATGTAATGGTTGTTTGGTAAATGGGATTAGTGTTTCTTGTATAATTGTATAAAGGATATGAATTGAAATGGTTGCTTTGAAGTTCTTGATCTTTTGTTAAGAAAATGGAAAATTATTTGAACTTTATATGCCCATTTGATAGTGTGGTTTACTTGTTATATTATACATACAGTTCATGCTTTTTTTTCAGTTGCATTTGAAGCTATTGATGTTCTTAGCATAGTTCAAGAATGTAGTTGTGTGTTATTAAGAAAAAGAAAATGTAGCAGAACACGAGTACAAGTGCAGTAGCAAAACTGAACGAGTATGAGTGCAGTAGCAGGATTAGACGATGACAAGTGCAGTAGCAGAACTGGACAAGTATGAGTGCAGCGAGTGCAGTAGCGGGATTAGACGAGTGCAATAGAAAGATTAGGCGATGACGAGTGCAGTAGTAGAACATGAGTACAAGTGCAGTAGCAGAACTGGACGAGTATGAGTGCAGCGAGTGCAGTAGCGGGATTGGACGAGTGCAGTAGCAGAATTAGGCGATGACGAGTGTAGTAGCAGAACATGAGTAGCAGAAATGGATGAGTATGAGTGCAACGAGTGCAGTAGCGGGATTGGACGAGTGCAATAGCAGGATTAGGCGATGACAAGTGCAGTACCAGAACTGGATGAGTATGAGTGCAGAGAGTGCAGTAGCGGGATTGGACGAGTGCAGTAGCAGAACATGAGTAGCAGAACTGGACAAGTATGAGTGCAGCGAGTGCAGTAGCGTGATTGGACTAATGCAGTCGCAGGATTAGGCGATGACGAGTGCAGTAGCAGAACTAGACGAGTATGAGTGCAGTAGCAGGATTAGACGAGTGCATTAGCAGGATTAGACGATGAGATGAGAGTAGTAGGAGAGTGAGGTTTTGTGAAGTAACATAAAGAGATTATTTTCAAGGAAAAAAAAAAGTAACATAAACGGATTATTCTCAACAAAAAAAAAATTACATAAACGGATTATTCTCAGGAAAAAAAAAAGCAACATAAAGAGATTATTCTCAAGAAAAAAAAAAGTAACATAAAGAAATTATTTAAAAAAAGGACTAAATTATGCTTACTACCCTATACTTTCAAGGGTTCATCAGTTCAGTCCCTGCACTTCTAATTTAATCAGAAAAGTCCTTGCACTCTCCAATTTCATCAAATTGATCCAATCCGTCACCACTCCGTCAATTTTCGGGGAAAATTTCCAAACTACCCATCTACATTCACAATACTAACACGTCAGCGGGCGGCCTAAACATGGGTAGTTTGGGAATTTTTCCTATGAGAAGGTCCCACGTCAGCATTTTAACAACGAAAATTGACAGAATAGTGATGGATTGGATCGATTTGATGAAATTGGAGAGTGCAAGGACTTTTCTGATTAAATTAGAAGTGCAGGGACTGAACTGATGAACTCTTAAAAGTACAAGGTAATAAGCAGAATTTAATTCTTAAAAAAAAAAAGTAACATAAGGGGATTAGAAGTCAAGAGAAGTAATTAAAGGTAAAAAAGTAAATTAACTCATGACATGTGGCAAATGAAGAGTAGATTGTTCTTATTTGTAAGATTTAATCTTTAAAAAGGGATTAGAAGTCAGAAGAAGTAGTTAAGGGTAAAAAAATAAATTAACTCATGACATGTGGCAAGTGGAGAGCACATTGTCCTTATTTGTAAGATTTAGTCCTTATATGTTTAATTCAATCTTTAGAGGATGTATTTGTTAAGTTATCTTTTGTCAATAACTTATATGTAATTTGTTATTCTCTTTTTTGTATTTTCATCCCACTCGATCCAAACTTCCACATGCAATAACCAACAACCAACAGGTTACGTACAACTCACTAGCAAAACTAAATCCATATTTGAAATATCATTCATTTTAAAATGCAATTGCTATTCTCAGCCATTTGAAGTTGTATTAGAAATGCCTTTTTCACAAGAAAAAATTGGAATTTGGAGTTCTAGCAAGTTGTCTCTGCCAAGAAACCCACTGCCCTCAATCAACAATACATCATCTGGGTTGAAGATTTTTCTTTTTCTCTAAAAGGGAAAACTTGGAATATTTATATTTGTTTGAAAGCTATAAGGAGGTGAAAATACCAAATATTATGAGGTATAAATAGAATTCCCCTATCCTATATTTGGTAACGTAAAACACGTGAATGGAAGCCCAATATCATTGGTATAGTGCTATTAGTCTCTCATTTATAAATGGAATGTCATAAATTTGATTCACATACGAGTAGTTGATGTATATTTTGAATTGTGAGGAAATATAAGTTATATATAGATATATAAATAAATAAAAACATGTTGAATACATCATGTGTGGTCGTCGTTCACTACATTTACTCTAATACTATGGTAAATTAAACATTAGATTAAATACTTGTTACTCCCTGTACTTTGCTCCAGAAAATATTTCAGTCTCTCACCTTTTAAATTAAACAATTTAGTCCTTATTTTCTCGAATTCTCACACAACAGGTCCAAAATGACTATTATACCCCTCACTTCCTCTTTTTTTTTTCCTCTCTTTTTCTAATTTCTCTCTCTCTCTTTCTCTTTTTTTTTCTCTCTCTCTTTTTTAATCCTTTTTTATTTATTTGTTCTACTTCTCTCTCTCTCTCTCTCTCTCTCTGATCCTAGATCCATGGTGCTTTCAGATCGTCCTCGACGAATCGTCGTCGGTAGACAAGACATTCGATCACGCCTTGATCGAGGGTAACCCTAACCCTACCTCTCACCTCGTTCACTCTCTCAAATTCTCATGGAGATTTCCAGAGAAAACCACTACTAGAGAAAACCCATTCAGGGACGAAATTAGTTTGTCTCCAAAAGCTGAAAATTCGTCCCCCAAAAAATTCGAGACGGAACCGTTTTGTGGCTAAAGTCGTCTCCTAATCATCGTCCCTAATTATCAAAGGCAACGACTAATAAATTCCGTCTCCTAATGCATTTGGAGAACAAATTAAAATTGTCCCTTATTCAATGAAATTTCAACCCCTATCATTTGAGATTGGCGGGAAAATTAATTACAAATAGCACCAATTTGAGGAATAGGGGACGAACTCGCTCCGTCTCATTTTATTTTCAGATTTTAATTTTTTTCAAATTTAATTTTAATTTTCAATAATGCATCAATGATAATAGGTATTAAATAGAATATTTATTTTTGACAAATTCAATTTTTTTACGTTATTATTATGGATAATCTAGTGATTAAGAAAGACATATTATCAACTTCTTTTTTCCCAACTACACCAACTAATATAAACAAACTAAACATTTTCATAAATATGCTTCATAGGTCTTTAACTGAAAATAAATTCTACAACAATGTGTTAATATAAAATAAACAGCATC
The DNA here is from genome assembly GCA_001662545.1 of Rosa x damascena. Classification (NCBI taxonomy): domain Eukaryota; kingdom Viridiplantae; phylum Streptophyta; class Magnoliopsida; order Rosales; family Rosaceae; genus Rosa; species Rosa x damascena. The sequence continues at coordinate 97,602 of LYNE01000220.1, forward strand.
CTACTTAGCAGTTAACTTACGAAACCCTAATAAGCTTAATGCATATAACCAAGATCCTCCTCATCTTTAGCATCCATTTCTTGGTCACTCTCACCATTACCATCATAACAACACATATTTACTTCTGCATACACCGCAAACTTGGCTTTCAGTTCTCTATCTTCTAATGTCGTCTTCCCCATTGCGCTCAACAACTCCTCTGTTTTGTACTCATCTGTCCTTGAAGAATTGGCAGAAGTACAAGTGTCAATTAATTTCATCAAATGTATAAGGTTCTTAATTCCTTCAATAATTCCCATAACAAAGCCAAAAGGGATATTATGAACTGCATGTGACAAATCTACATGCATCAACCACGAATTGAAAAAGAAAAATGTGAGCATAAAATAAAAGAACAAACCTTAAGGTTAGGACCTGAAGAACCACGGGTACTAGCATATGATATGCACAACCCTTCAACATCAGAAAGATTGTTGACATTTGAAATTGCATCCTGTGGCTTCATTCCTAACTTTATAGAAAGCAAAATCTAAAATAAATTACAAGATCACATTGTGAGTAGAATATATTTTCGACAAAAAGGTAGGACAACTATGTAAGGATATCCAATTTGAAAGTCATCATTGGAAATAAACAAATCATCAATCACCTGATCCATTTTACCAGATTGTGTACCAATGTGACGCTCACAAGCACATGTAAGTTGAGCATAATTTCATTCTGTTCATAAAGATATAATGTTAGCATTTGAAGGAGGTGACTCAGGAGGTACCCTTAGTACATTGTCTATAGTTTGTAATAAGGAAAATTCTCCTCTAATAACAACACAAACTAATGCTGCAGAGCTTGATAGTCCAGACCCTATACAAAACAAAGATAATCAATAAACAAAGTCTTGGAGTTTACTCCACCACATGAGAAAACAGTTGCCTCTCTACATGATATAAGCAATAGAAAATCTCATTAAGCTTAATTGATAATGCATATATTTTCACTTCACCTGTAGGAAACGCTCCATCAACAAGAACTTTACGTCCAACCAATTCACCAAGGTCTATTCCTCGGGATTTGGTGAAATCATAAAAACCTTGGTAATTGAAGCATGCAAACCATCAGTTTCTTATATGCACTCGGAAAAAGCTAAGTACTCACTTCCAGTAATAGTTGAATACCTGAAGAGGGGAAGATTTACTTGAAGTTGCTTGACGGCTTGGGACCTGGTGACGAACCTGGCGGCGTTTCCTTTATTTTTCTTGCCCTGACAAAAATACGAAAGAAATTTAGGGGTGAAGAGTTAGAAGGTTTTGATATTACATACTATTCACTGTGAGAGAGAGCATGAGACCAGAAGGATCGCCACCTAACTACCCACGAGATCCAGAAGATTTCGATCAAGAACCCTAAACCCCAATTTTCCCTAGTTCCTCAACTATGAGCGCGTGCACCCTGTACAGATTTCTAGCCTTATTATCTCCAAATATATCTTTAGTTTTTGTTAATTGTAAATTTACTTGTTTATCCTTTAGTATTAACGTGGTTTTCCTAGTATCTATATAAGGGGTATTTACGTCAAAAATTATGTTTTGGCTAACAAATACTTTTAATAATTAAATAAAAGAATCCTAAAAAGCTATTAAGGTTAGGAATGATCAAAACAAAAGAAGTCTAATACACTAAACTCTTTCCACATAGAACATGATCTAGAATTCGGATTTTTAAAAAAGTTCTCTTAGGTTTTTGGTAGTAATTAGCAATGCAATTGTTTTCTAGTCGAGTCTCTAACCTTACTAAGAGTCTACAACATCAACAATCAAAGATTAGCAGTACCAAAACTAAAAAAAAAACTGAAATTCTACAACATTGAAAACCCTAATTTGAGATTTAGGGTACTAAATGAGGAGAAGAGAAACTAAGAGAGACGAGATAAATGAGAGGTATTGCATCCTGCTGGGAGGTATTGGTGTTCGGAGGTTTGTATGGGAAGTTGTAGAGCAGTGATCGTCAAATAGTTTGAAGAACTAATGAAGCAGATAGAAACTACATCGTTTCAATCCCAATCAGTTACTACACACTATTTATTTTTGCCAAACCCTGTCCAGATGAAAAGTTTGAAAAAGAAAAATACTGCCAACAAAATTAGAGACAAAATTTTTCGTCCCTAATTCTTTTCGTCCAAAATTTAAAATTTGGTTCAACTAACCGCTTAAATTTTACCAATTATTTGCCAAATCTAAAACGCTTAGGAGACTAAATTAAATTTCATCCCCAATTAAATTTTGGGACAAATATTTTTTGTCTCTAATTGAAACTTATTTGTCTCTAAGTAGCGTCAAATGGAGAGTTTTGAAAAACAAAACTTTTAGGGACAAAATAATTTTTTTCGTCTCTAATCATGTGTTTAGGGGACGAAAAATTGGTCCGTCCCAAAAAGATTTGTCTTCAAATGGGTTTTGTCTAGTAGTGAACTCTAGAACCCTCACTTTTCCGGACACCCATCCCATGCCCGACCTAGCTTAGAAGCTTCCGCCGACGAATCCGATACTGGACCCCTATAAAGTCCTGTTCAAACAACGGGACGACGACCTGAGGGTCTCGCCCAAGGACAACAAGTCGTCGCCGAGCACAAAGGAGATTATATAGCTTTACGTCACCGGAGTCACTCCAATTCCTCGTCTCATCACAAATGCCTCGCTGCCGAGGATTTCACCGGAATTGCTCTCCTCACCCCCTTTGAGTGTATTCCTTCTTCTTCTTCTTCTTCTTCTTCTGCTCCCCCTCCTCCTCCTCTTCCTCTTCCTTCCATGTCAAAAGGACATGACAACCTCTCATCGAAGATTGCCAAGAGTCAACCCAGGAGGCATTCTTGATGATCTTCTCTAAGGCTGGAGAAACGACATGTCGGAGACGGGAATCGGCTTCAGAAGAAGCCATTCCCGGCGGTGCCTACGAGTGGTGGCGGTGGCGGGACAGACTCAATGAGCCAGATCTAGAGAAATGGCTAGGGTTTCCGATTGCGAATTGGGAATCGATGTTGCTCGTGAGTTGACTCAATTGGGGGGGGGGGAGAGAGAGAGAGAGAGAGAGAGAGAGAGAGAGAGAGAGAGACAGAGATAGAAAAAATAATTTAAAAATGATTAAAAAAAGAGAAAAAATAATAAAAAGTGGAAGTGAGGGGTATAATAATCATTTTAGACTTGTTGTGCGAGAATTAGAAAGAATAAGGACTATCTAGTTTAATTTAAATGGCGAGGGACTAAACTGTTTTTCAGGGAAAAGTTTGAGGAGTAACAATTATTTAATTCTTAAACATATTCAAGCCAAAATCAATTGACAATGTGTGTAGAGGTCTAAATCTATAAGCTCTTTTGTGAGCTCTTTCCCATTCAAAAGTTACATTAGTCATTAAAGATCAAATATGGAAATAATCAATGTAAACAGAATAGTTTACTCATTCAATTTGCATCATACAAACAAACGATTGATCATGAGATTGTTAACTTTTACTAGAAATGTTCATTTATTTTATGCAATTGAATGAGTAAACAATTTTGTTTAGATTGATTTTTCTCATTGATAATTGTTAAAGGCTGATTTATCTTTTGAACGGTTAAATCATGAATTTATATTGCCGAATGTATGCAAATTAGAGAGAATTTGTATGTAGAAAAACACTTCACATTTTCACAATCTTGACTTCCAGCCACCCTAGTATATCAAAAAAAGAAAAATCTAGTGGAGCGCCCAGCTGCCCTAGCCTTCCATTGTGTTTGATCTAGCCACCGCACGACGGCCTCTCCTGCGTGATCTGGCGCCTCTGCTCATAGCTGTCAAGGTATGCCATATTTGATTTTAGTTTGGAACTGCAATGGGATTGTTGATGTACAGTGTGACTCACCGTAATCTGTTGGATATGATAAGGCAAGAGAGGCTGAGAATTGGTCCAGATGTTTGCTTTGCAGTCAAGGAGGCCCTTCAATCAGGTGGTATGCTCCAAGAAATAAATTATACCCATGTCACATTGATTCCTAAAGTTGATAACCCCATTGACATGACTCAATTACGTCCCATAGCTCTGTGCAATCTTATTTATAGGATTTGTGCAAAGGTATTGGCTAATAGAGTGAAGAAGATTCTTAGCAGTGTTATTTCACCTCTCTAAAGTGCCTTTGTGCTGGGGCGACTAATTTCCAACAATACCTTAGTTGCAAATGAAGTGACTCACCAAATGCATATTAATCGAAGGATGGGTGATCAAAGTTTTGCTTTGAAGCTTGACATTAGTAAAGCCTATGACAGATTGGAGTGGGAGTTGTTGAGGCAAATGCTACTGAAGCTTGGTTTTAATGCATGCAGAATGGGTTGAACTAGTCATGTCTTGTTTGAACACGGTTAGATATTCATTTAGAACACGGTTAGATATTCATTTAATGTGAATGGTGAACCCCACGGTTATGTTGTTCCATCTCAAGGTATTAGGCAAGGAGACCCCTTATCCCCTTATTTATTCATCCTGTGTGCAGAAGGTCTTTCCTCTTTAATTTCTCACTTTTTACAGTAAGGTTGGTTACATGGAGTTCAGTTAGCCCCCACGGCCCCTAAGCTACATCATCTCCTGTTTGCAGCCGATAGCTTTCTCTTTGGGAAGGCTATTCTAAGTGATGTCAACAGATTAGAAGTATCCTAAACACTTATGAGGTAGCATCTGTCAACAGGTGAATCTGAGCAAAAGCAGTGTTGCTTTCTAAAAAAATGTCTGCGTGCATGAGCAAGAGTCTTTGCTAGAAGTGTTGGGAGTTCAACGGGTTGATAAACACGAACATTATTTAGTATTACCCACTCAACGGGTTATTGTGCACTCCCGAGTTCATTAGGGATCCCTTTTAAGTGATAACAATAGCTAGTTCAATAAAATTCAATTACTTTTCAAAAAAAAAAATGCTTCGTTTAATCTGGGTTTCGTATTTTAATGAATATTACTACTTGGTAGTTGGTATTCGTTGAATATGGAAATTTAGTTATTTTGCTGCTTTTACTTCTAAGTTTGTTGTGATGCAGTCTTGATTCTACTTTAAATTTGGTTAGATATAATGATGAATGAATAATGCTACTTGGTCATTTGCTTAATTGTAACTTGTTTCATCTTGAGTGCATGCAGCCTATTGAGTAATGCTAATTATCTTAACCTTAGCTTGTTAGTAGTTAATGTTGTTAGTTTACAAATGAGAAATTTTCTAGTCAATTGGGAAGTTGGGAACTCTGAGTCTGCGACATATCTACCATGGGTCATTGTGGAGTGCCTTTGTTTATGTCTGAAAATCTTTCTGAAGAGTGCCTTGGTTCACATCTATATACTTAAATTGTACTTAGAAGACTGTTGCATTTTATTAATATTTCGTAGCAATGATGCATGATATATTGCTATGTAGTTGGATGACATCTTCCAAAGGATCTAATGTAATGAGTGAAATTGATAAATCATTGAAGCGTGGGTTAAGGAGGAAGATGAAGAGGATTATGAGTTTGAGTCTGATATGATACGAGTCTTAGAGGAATACAGAGAAGAAGAGTTATAGGCCTAGGCTTTGTTTCATTATACTCTTATGCTTAATATTTTGGGAAAATTTTACAGACAGTACACCAACTAAAGGCCACTAATAATTTCTATACATAAAGTTCTAAAAAGTGCATTTTGGTACACGAAATCTGAAGCTCGACTCACTATCCATGCACGACGTTAATGACACCGTTAACTCGTATGTCATTATTCATTTCTCAAAGGGTAATATAGTAATCTCTCACTCTAACTCTCTTTTTTTTGTCAAAAAAAAAACGGATCTCCTCTCTCTCTCTCTCTCTCTCTTTCCACATACCCAAACCTAGAAAGCTCTCTATGACCCAGGCGACTACCGCATCTCCTCCACCTTCCAAATCCACACCCACCAAACTCAATCCTCACTTCTAATCCCACCAAAATCTTAATTCTAATTCTAATCCCAGCACCAAAACCTAATATCGAATGAAGATTTTCCTAAAATAATGCCATTGAGGAAAAGAGTAAATAGATTTGTTGTGAGTACAAGGAAGACACCATTAAAGAGGAGGTTGGCGAATGCCCAGTACCAAAGAAACTTGGATAGTGATGAAATCAAGGATCTCCAAAAGGGGAGTTCAAATAAGTCACTTGATGCTACATTGAGCCAAACTTTAGATATTATTCTCGGTCGTTCATCTGTTTCTGAATCAAATACTACCAATACCAATGCTGGAGAACATGGTAAAACTAATACCCCCTCTTTTATCTCTAGCTTAGGTTCCACACAATATCAACAGCCCAGACGGAGTAACTCCAATTATGCCCCGTTTGTGCCATTACCTGCAGATGTGTTTGCTAAGAAGAGACGGATAGAGGAGTTGACGGAGCTGCAATATTATTGAATGGGAAGATCAATGTTGGGTTCGGGTGGCTTAGTGGCAGAGCAAGTTGGGTTCGGGTCGGGGAGGACCAGAAGAGGCAGTGAGTTGGAGGATTTGGGCGAGTGGGTTCTGGGAAAAAGAGGAGGGGATGGTGGGGGACGGAGTGGAGGAATGACGATGGTGGTGTGGTAGTGGTGGGAGAGGAGGTGGTTGTAGAGCTCCATGCATGGTTGTAGGTGGCCTTGCCCGGATGTTGAGACTACGAAGATCTCTCTGGCCATTGTGTAAGCAAGTGAGAGAGAGATGGGTGGCCATAGTAAGAGAGAGATAGAGACCAATTTACCCCTCAAATTATGCTAGGTGGTAGAGGTCCTCACGACGTCATTGACGTCCTGTCTATATAGTGGGTCGGGCTTCAGACTTCATGTACCAAAATGCTTGGTTTAGAACTTTATGTATAGAAATTATTAGTGGCATTAATTAGTTAGTGTACTGTTTGCAAAATTTTCCCAAATATTTTTTTTTAGGACTATTTTGAATATTCTAGAATCAATTTTAATACTCTTTGAATTCTTTATATATTCTTAAGGTAGAATTTCACAAATGGTCACTAAATTATGACTTATTGAACACTTTGTTCACTCAATTTTCAAATATATAACTTTTATCACTCAATTATTACCCTGTCAATCACTTTAGTCATTTTGCTAAATCCTTAGTTAAAATCTTAGCTAAATCCACGATATTTTTGTAAATATGTATTTTTGGAGGGTAATTTTATCAAAATCTCACTTTAGTTACTTCTCCCAATTATTCAAATTCAGACTTCTCAATTTTCCACCATTGGTAGGACAAAAATATCCCTTGATATTATGGCAAACTTTTTGTTTTTTTTTTTTTAACGAAAAAATTAACAAAGTGACTAAAATGAATAACAAAGTTAAAGTTGAGTGACCAAAGTGTCGAACATGTAAAAGTTGAGTGATCATTTGTGATACTCCCTATTCTTAGATATATAAATAAATGCGATAAAATAAAATTAAAATTAAAAAAATCAAAACCGCCTAAGTGCTAGTCTCCTAACCACCGCCTAATGATCTTTACACACACACACACACACACACACACACACACACATATATATATATATATATATACAGGCTTGCTCTGCTAACCAGGTCCGTTCCTTAGCTAAGGAACATATTTCCATATTTTGACCATTTTTCGATCATATATTCACATCTTAATCGTTTAGTTTTTAGGTTCTAATGTATAGATCACTTCTGCAAATTTTCAGCAAAATTGATGATCGTTAAGGTATCGAACTCGATTAAATCAATGAACGAACCGAATCTGTCCAACATGAACCGTTCATGTTCATAATTGTAAATTGCAATTTTGGATGCCTTAACGAGCATCAATTTGGCTGAAAATTTTCGGAGATGATCTATACATTAGGACCTAAAAACTGAACGGTTAAGATGTGAATATGTGATCGAAAAGTGGTCAAAATATGAAAATCCGTTCCCTAGATAAGGAACTTACCTTATATAACTGTAAAATATATATATATATATATATATATATATATATATAAATATATATATAACTCATTTCATAGGTTGGGTGTGCTAAGTTTTTGATGGTAATGAAAGAAGAAGAAGAAGCAAGAACAACGAAAAATGGAGAAGAAAATATAAGTACTGGTATTTCTCTGGTAATTGTACAAAGCTTAAGGGCTTAATGAACAAGACGCAATAATTTTAACCGTATTTATACAAGAACCAAATGCAGCTGGTAGCTAGTAACTAATTTCTTCAGCTTGAACAGATGTCCACGTGTCTTTCTTCCAATGGCCAGACGCTAATTTGTTGCAACAGATCAGTTAACTTTCTTGCTAATTAAGTCATTAACCACTTTATGCTTTCTGTTACACGATGGGACAGTGGCAGCTACTAGAATAGCTTGTACTCACTGAGATCACTAGCTCTTGGCCTTGAGTATATTTACCTTTACATTTTGTAACTGTGCTTTCTTTAGGGTGGTATGTAATGATTTTATAGTCTGGTTGTGTTAGCTTATTTTGGTGCATGTCATGAATGATTAAACTTTTAATTCTCGATCCTTGCAGTTTTTATTTTTTTTGGTAAATTTGCTGAGTAGATTGTGGGCATTTAATTTGGAGTTTTCGTATTCCTTTGGGTTACTAATAATTTACGTACGCGTTTCCATGTAAATGTATGGAATTGGTGCAAAAGATGCCTATACAGGCCAATGCAGTGGTGTGGAGGGCTTTGTTAGCAGCATGTCGACTCCACCGGATATTGCAAAAGTTGCTGCACAGAAGCTAATGGAATTTGACCCACGACACTATGGTAATTATGCGTTAACGTCCAATATTTTCGTAGATATTGGTTAATACATATGAAGTATCAGGAGTTAGACATACAATGAGGCAACATAATGTCAAGAAGGCATCAGGCTGTAGCTGTGGCCGGACTGAGTTAAAGGATCGATGGTGTTCATTCTTTTATCAATGGTGATAGGACTCATCCTAAAGCCAATTTTAATTTATTTATTTATGCTGAATTGGACTCGTTGACAGATCAACTTCGTCAGCATGGTTATGTGCCCCATCTCTAGAACTCTGTTTCTATTGAACTCAGCATGGTAGTTCCAACAGAAAATTTTACCAGCCGGCTCTTAGGAAAATGAAAACCACTTTCCTTGCATTGAAACGAGAAAGCTGATACCAGAGGAAAAGTTAGTAGCCACCTTATGAGCTACAGTGCCCTTGGCACCTCCATGAATTACTAATGAAAGCTAATATAAGCTTCAATTAATGTGTTATATAAGTGGATTGTTTCATTGTTATAATCATCCTTATTTGGCACCCCTAATAGATATTAATCATTCAAATATGACACTAAATAAACAACTAATGTCCTAAATAGCTTTTACGATTAATATATGAACTTTGTTTTGTTAGTTATGATACTTAATTACCAATTAACGAGCAATTTAAGATATACCTGTTTTGCTTCTTCTTGATTGATTGATATTTATGAATGAATTTCCTAGTTTGGCAAAGATAGAATACATGGTTTTTCATAGTAGAAGTATGTCTAGTACATGCATTTACATTGTCTTTTGTTGCCATGAGTCTATGAAAAGAATTCGACGTCATAATTTTTATTTTGTGTATGAGAAAAATGCATTTATGTTTCGGCCCCCCCCTTCCCTAAATGTAAAATCCTGGCTTCGCCCCAGAGTAACAACTAGTATGTTATATCCATATTTACAAATTTGTTGTCATTGTGGTAACGTGAGTTCTAATTTGTGTAATTTTAGTTCTATTAATGCTAGTTACACTACCTAAGACCTTGTTACAAATTTTTGAACCAATTTGTTGTTAATGTTTTAATTTTGGGTTAATTATATGTAAATAGTGTAAACGAATGTGGCTACTTCGTTCTCAAAGTTGTAATTTTGATTCATATAAACTGTAATTTTTGTTCAGATAGATGTAAAAACAGTGTACGATAAACATCATAGTATTATAGCTTGTCTCGATACTAGAGTTGGTAATCTGCATTGAATGATTTTTTTCTTTCTAGTTCATTCCTTGCATCTTTTATGTTTATTTGAATTTGTCGCTTAATCTTGAAGGGTTTGTTTTTTTTTTCCTGGTATGGTTTTGTATTTTACACTATGTAATGTAATGGATAAAGTCTTACAGATGCCTAGTTGGGTGTGCTCCCCAACCTAGGTTCGAACCCCGAAGCTGTCAAAGTGGTCAGGCACTGTACTGCAATGCACAGTTGGAACATTTCACATGCGCTGAAAGAGTTTATCTTGGGCCTAGAAAGCCTTTGGGTTCCCCTTGACAAAGTAAAAAAAAAAAAAAAAGTCTTACAGATGCCTTGATCTATTTGCATTATGAGTAATTCTGCCAAATTTTTGATAGAATTATTCCTAAAAAGTGGGTTCCATAGGCCACCTCGAATTTCAATCCGAGGCGGGTTTTGTCAACTTGGTATGAGAGCATAAGGTTGTTAGGTCCTGTAGACATTTCTAGCTTCCTATTACCTTATATGCTTGACGATGCTCAATACCTCTCGAGTGATGGTCCGACTACAGCGGTTTCTCATCATTTACTCTTCAGTGCTAGTTTAATCATCAGTGTGTAAAGTACGTGTCTAGTTGTCGTCCCATTCTATTGATTGGTCTTGGCTGCCCTTCAGGTACTATGCCTCTTACGGATTTCTCTGCGTATCTAATGGTATACATGTCTTGCACCTTCCATAAGGTATACACGTTTTTCAATTTTTTTATCTATTTTGTTTTACCAGCAGGGAGAAAATCAATGAAATTATGGAAGAAAATATAAAGCAGCAAATCGTGATTACCATAGTAGGTTTTATATAGAAAAACCCTGAGATTTTATATATATATATATATATATATATATATATATCTCTCTCTCTCTCTCTCTCTCTCTCTCTCTCTCAAAAACTAAGGTTGTAGCGGCGCGACATCTCTAGCTCTCATTCGGTGTCGCTCCGACATGACTTCGCACTACTAGAATTTTGCTCTTAGACATCACGACAATTACATCGGTGAGGAATTCACGCAATGTAAAAAAATGTCATTAACATCGATTCCTCAAATACCGATTTCTATGCATATAACTGATATCATTTTTTTACTGTTGATTGATGTCTATATTTTGATTCCAAAATTTTTGAAACGCGGAAAGACTTAAGTTAGAAAATTTCGTACACGCGGGGAACAAAATTTTCCCACTTTACTTCACTCACTCTTTCTCTCTCTCGCCCTTCCCCGAAACCCTATCAATCTCCTCCTCTCTCGCCCCCCCCCCCCCCCCCCCCCCCCCCCCCCC